>JABFFI010000814.1:9339-40803 GCA_013623725.1 Fusarium robinianum | reverse complement strand
GGGGGGGGGGGGGGGGGGGGGGGGGGGGGGGGGGGGTTAGGGGTGGAGGAGGAGGGGATTGGAAGCGTACCGGTAGGAGGGACTTTGTAGTGGACGACAAAGTCGACGCTAGAGGGATTGTTGTCAGCGAGATGCAATTGTGAGATTATGACCTGTCCATCTTGGAAACGAACCCAAAGTTGCCCCCTTGTCCTTCATCGGCAGGCTTGCCGTAGAGGTCCTTTAGAGTGGACATGTCTCTTGGGGACAGATCATGCGATTCGATTCGAGTTGAAATGGGACGAGGTAATGGGAGGTTGAAAACCTTGAAGATGATGTCGAGAGCAAAAAGAAAAGAGATTTGATATATAGAGCAAGGTGTAAGAGGAGATGCCGTCGTCGATGACGCTTATGGGTTGGCACTCTCTTGGTGACGAGCCAAAAAGTTGGAGAAACAAGCTTTCCAGGCGAAGGAGCTCAAGCTTGGGTTCGCTTGAGAAGTAAGTGCGGAGGAAGGTGGCATCGGGAGTGGGAAGGGATGGGCAATCACGACGGGAGGCGACGTCACTGCCCGATCTGGTTGGTGCACGGGCCATCTACACCTAGGTACCTAGCTTTTCAAGATGTGCACTACCTAGTCACTTGGTACCTAGGTACCTACATAGGATGCACTCTGCGACGAGATGGAAGATATGTTTCTTGGAATATGCCATGATGGGATGATACAGAAAATGCATCGAAAATGTGCCATGTAGATTTACCTTTTCCTGCACAGCTGTTACAACGCTTATGTCGTGCAGGACGCCGTTGGTGCCGTTGTCGTTGCATGTTGGCTACCCATACAAGTACCATGCAGACATGAGTGCTACCTAGGTACCTACCTTAGTAGGTCGGTTAGTAATGAAACGAATTATAGAGGTACATACATACCTACTTAGCAGACCGACTCCTACTTCGTACCTACCTACTTACACAACATGGCACTCGCTTCATCCTCCACAACTTCATCCCATTCACGGGCCACTCAAGTCCCCCTTTTGAGAAGCGATTAGTAGCGTCTCCTTACGCGCGAGTCGTGCCCCTGGTAATCAAAGCTGCCCCCGAATAAGTACTGCTGTCCGTTGCCCATCGTCTCACGTCACTGCGGGGGCCCGAAGCTCAGGTCGAGCTTACTTGCATCATGCTCATCAATTTACAGTCTTACCAACAACACCACCTCACCTCACTGCCAACAACTACCTACGAACAACAACTAACCAACTAATATACATCTACAGACTCCCACCTACCCTCGAGCATCAAAAAGAATCAACATCTCCCTCATCCAACCCCAATTGACCCATCAAAACAACCCGCAATGGGCATCCTCATCTCCCTCGGCCTCCGTCGCCGCAGCAAATGGGAACCCATGACCCTCATCGACCACTTCCTCTCCTCCCCGCTCACCTACATCTGCCACCTCTTCTACCAGCTCGTCCTCGCCCTGCGCCCGCCTCCCGTCCTCCCGCCCCGCGACAAGCCCGCCATCCGCGTCGTCTGCATCTCCGACACCCACGACCAGACCGTCAGCGTTCCCCCCGGCGACGTGCTCATCCACGCGGGTGACTTGACCAACAAGGGCACCGTTGCTGATATTCAGAAGCAGCTGGATTGGTTGCGCGAGCTGCCGCATCCCGTAAAGGTGGTGGTGGCGGGCAATCATGATAGCTGGTTTGATGAGAGGTCAAGGCAGGAGGTGGATGTGCAGTCGGGGGACAAGCCGGACTTGAGGGGGTTGGAGTATCTCGAGAGTGGGATGTCGGTTCAGGAGATCAAGGGTCGCAAGATTTCAATCTTTGGAGTCCCAGATATCCCAATGATTGGAGACCCCAGCTCTGCGTGAGTCGTCTCGTCCTAATCCTATATCATCGCCTCCTCCAATGGACTAACACCACCACCACTCCAGCTTCCAGTACACTGAACAACAACAACCCTGGCTTAGCAAAGTCCCTCTCGAGACTGACATTCTCGTCACCCACTGCCCTCCAGTAAGAACACACCCCTCCTCATAGCCCACCACTAAATCCAGGCACACACCCTTCGCTCACACGTATCCCCCCCAGCTACACCACCGCGACCTCGGCCTCGGCTGTCGCCACCTCCTCCGCGAAGTCTGGCGCGTCCAACCCCGCCTCCACGTCTTCGGCCACGTCCACTTCGGCTACGGTCAAGAATCCGTGTTCTACGATGATTTCCAGGCCACCTACGAGCGTCTCATGTCCCGTCCCCGCCGCGGCCTCATCCGTGACTTCATCCCCAACCAGGCTTGGTACGATTTCATATATATCTTTTTCCACGGCCTCATCCTCGCCGGATCAAGCTTGCTCGCCTCTAGGCCTAGTGGCCAGGAGGAGGGGACGTTGATGGTGAATGCGGCGCAGATGTATGGGAATTCGGGCAAGGTCAGGAGCAGGGCCGTGGTAGTTGACATTTAAAAGGGAAGAAGTAAAAAGGACAAAGAGTCTTGATAGACGGAATCATACCAATTAGAAAGGAGGAAAGGGCGTTCAATACCAGGCGGGTTCAAAGTTGAGCTGTATTTGATATATCTATTATAATGCTTCTATTTGTGACAAGTGTTTATAAGGAAATTCGTGACTTACAAAATTATGACCTAGTATCCATATCCATGCACTTCCGCTCGCTCAAGGGTATAACCACCTAACCAAGAAGACCATGTCTCTCTTTCCATGCACCCATCTCCGTCAACTACCATTCATTACCTTCCCATTATCCAATTGCCCGACCTGTGGGCGATATTCTTCTTCTCGCCTCATGCAAAACCAAAATTCCAACCGAAAAAACTCGGCCGCTGACAAAGGAGATGATGTTTTCTTTAAAACAGGATCGTGGAAATCATGACCACGACAAGTGAAAACGCAACGATTGTCTTGAGTCCCTCTGATACACTCGACGCCGGACTAACAACCATGGGGTGCTCAGGAGCCTCGTTACCCGCACCGGGCGTTGGGGCTAGACGAGTAATAGGGGTGCTGGGTTCGAATGGCAAGGGGGTTTGGGCAGGCGTGGTAGGTTGTGCGGGGATGATGGGCTCGGCGGGAGTGGTGGGTTGGGGTGGGAGGACGGGAGGTACGGGAGAGGTGACCTCGTCAGGGAGAACTGATAGCTCGATCTTGATGTTGCCCTTTAGAGTGACGGTAGTGATGTCGTCCAAGGGAGGAGCAGCCTCGGGGATATCTGGGACCTGGGGTGTGGTCTCGGGTGCGTCCTCGGCTTGTGGTGTGACCTCGGAGACATCTTGGTCTTGGAAGAGTGTCCCAGGGGCATCGGCTGCGTCCTCTTCTTGGGGATCTTCTTCAAAACCCTGAACAGGTCCCTTGGGAGTAGCGATCATCTTGGTCGTCATAGTCGAACCCCCAAAGAACGGGCCATTTATCTCAATCGGCACAGCCTGTGTCTCGGGGATAGACAGAGCCGACATCTCCGCAGGTTGTGTATCGATGGACTTGGTTTCCACAGGTTGCGTCGCCCATGCAACCGGGATCGTGATGGTGACCGTGTTCTCCCCCATCGAACCACAGGCATCGCACTCAATGACCTTCGTCTGCATGGGAAAGGGCATCAGGGACGGGTTCTCGCAGTCACACTGCTCATACCATAGCGTAGCAGTCATCTCCTGCTGGACAAGGACGCCGGGGTTCGAGGGGAAGACGGTTGAGTACTTGATGACGGTGGTTACGCCGGAACGATTTGTGTCGACAGGGCGACTTGTGTCGATAGGACGACTTATGTCGATAGGACGACTTATGTCGACAGGACGCTGTGGGCCCATGGCCGGTGGGAGATCAGGCTGGCCGGCATTGGTGAGGTCAGCGTAGACAGTCAGGAGGCGGTTGCCTGGCGCATCACGACGGGCAAAGAACCAGCGGGCCTCGTTGTCATTGTCGTTGCTTTCGTCACTGAGGCCACCGCAGAACTGGGAGTCGTCGCCGGGGCATTGAATATCACAGTCACTCTCATCTGCCACGGCACGAGTCTCAGCATCGAGGTCGTCAGCGCAGTAACAGGTTCTACACACAGAAGTCAGTTGGTACTTTCAGCCCAGGAGATGAGCGCCAGACTTACCCTTCAAAGACGCCGACATATGTCATGCCGTTGCAGGTCTCGACGCATCGCTCAAGTGTCATCGCAGCACTCTCCTCAACTTGGTCGAACGTCTTGAATTCGCTCCTCGAGTCAAAGCAGCCCAGGTAAGCGTACTCGCCGATGCGGTCAGGGTTGGCCAGGTCGCCTTCGCCCGAGACAGGAAGGGGGCTGACCGTCGGGCTAGCAGTGCCCTCGCCGGGGACAGTAACGAAGATGGTCGAAATCCAAGTCATGGTTGTGGTCGTTGTGAGTTCCTCGGATGTTGTGAGTTGTTCAGAGGTCGTGTTCCCAGGTAGGCTAAACGACCTGTTTGAGCCAGAGGGTTCAGCCGGGCTAGAGGCGTCGGGGGTGTTGGGCAAGCGTGGGATGGGAGTGTTGCTGAACATCCAAGTCTCCGCGCCGTTGGAGGTTGTAGATTTGGGGATGATAGGGGGGATGGTGTCCTCGGACGTTGAAGACCTAGGAATGATGGAGGGTGTAGAGTTGCTGCGTTGGTAGACGTCGATGTACTTGACATCCCAGAAACTACGTGGGGTAGATTAGCACTGATATCACTCCCGTCAATGGGGTGGATGGACACTTACGCATTCTTGAAAGCCTCGGGGTTGTTGGCAACATATTCTTCACAAGTATCCGCCAATTGAGCACAGGTATCGAAGTTGTTCCAAGTCGCAGCACCATAGTCACCACAGAAGTTCTAATCGCCAGTTAGTAAGTAGAAGCAGATTGAGCAAGGCTATGCAAGGCTATATCAGCTGTTGTTGAAGACTCACAATGTTGATAACAATGTTCATGTTGGAGTAGAACTTATCGACATCGCATTTAGCACCACCAAACAGGCTCTGTGGCAGCCCCCATTTCTTGGGATCCGGCTTCTTGGCTTCGATGTCTTCGGGGATAGCACCACGCGGGAAGTGCCATAGCTTGATGTAGTCCGAGTCCCATTCCATGGCATAAACTCCACCATTGACAGCGTTGAAACCATCGCCGTATGAAGATGTGTCACTTGAGGGAGCATCAAAACCACAGCCAATGTTCTCTTTTCCGACATAGCAGTCGAGATTGCGCCGGGTACCGGTGAAAAGTCCCTCGTCAGCAGGATCCAGGAAACATCCCTCTGCAGTGTGGCCAGCCATGATGTTAGAATAGGCAAGGTTAGCACCCTCGATGATGTCAATCTCGCCGTCTACAGGCCAGTTCGAACCATAGGTCCAGACTAGATGTTTGTGTCAGTCTTGTTAAATCTCTCGAAGTTGGTTTGAGCAACAGGACTCGACTTACAAGCTGGCCAGGTGCCACATTGAGAAGGGGGCATGTGAAGAAAGTCGGCAATGAAGAGACCATGATTATAGGCCCGTTTGCTCTCCAACCGGAGACTGGGTCGACCCTCATCCAGATCGTACTTGTTGGTGGAATCGACACCGAGTCGGACGACTTGTGAGGATGAGTCAACAGAGTAGAGATTCAAGTCATGTGCATCCTCCTGGTTCTTGTAGCTGTTCCATAACTGTTAGTCGACATACAACAAAGACAAGGGCGGTCCCTCTCAACCAAGTTCTCTTACCTGACGTAGCCATGGGAGTAGTCTATGCCATCATGCCACCGGAAACCCGAGAGCAATGACTCCCCAGCGTAGGAAGTAGTCAAAGAGTACGACATCTCAAGTCACAAGAGTCAAGATAGAAGAGAATGGATGGAGTAGAGCAGAAACAAGGTTGTCAAGCAAGGTAGATGAGAGGCTGGTTTGTGAAGATAGAATGAGATGTGAATAGAGCAGACAAACCATGGATCATACCCGAGCTTTTTATCTATCCTTCCTCCCTCCCAGTCTCCCAGTTCTATGAATTTGCCCAGCCGCATGAGGAATTCGATCGAGGGCTGGTGGGAGCTTGCGAACATACGTTATCGAGGTTGACCCGGAATTGGGGCAACATATCGAGACACCACGAGGCCGTTTACTCATGCGGGTGGCGGAGCGCCTTGACTGCCGAGAGAGAGAATGCAATGAGTTTAATTGAGCATCCATTGTCGTCATCTTGGCCTTGTTCCATCGCTGGGTGACCAACCTGGCTTCTTTGTTCACACCATTCCAGACAGCCGGCATTGTCTCGAGCATTGTCTTCCAGCGGGACCTTGTCGCTCGTCGGCAAGGGAACAACCAAAGACATTTCGTGGCCAGCAGTGGTGATAGCGTCAACGCGCAAGCCGAAATCTGAGACAGGGACGCGTGAGCGCATTCCGAGCCAGCGCGACGGGAATGTTGCTATCGTCCCGACGGAGAGACACCCATTAAACCACGTTTCTCTTCCGCTAAAGTCGAATTCGCCCATGACGCCGGGTATTGAAAATCAAAATCCAACTCCAAAAATACTCGGACCGCGTGGTCTCTATACCATGATCCGCCTCAACCCCTCTGTTCCGCCCAGGACGCGTTTCCCCGTGACGGCGCATCTCCCTTGGCCACTCTCCCACTGACCCCCCCGGTCCTCCATGAACTCTTCCTGCATCGGGTGCATACCTTCGAGCCATTTATGAATGCACGTGTAGCAGTAGACAATGCCGGTTTGACAGGCCGTTGGGGTGACGATGTCGTTGACACAAATCGGACACAACGACGAGTCGCTCGGGGAGGGGACAGTCAGGATAGGTAGGAGTGACGGCGTCGCGATTGGCGCGTCCTCCGCCGATGGCGTCGAATCCCCCTCGTCGGCAGTCTTCTTCTCCCTCTTTTTCTTATCCAACCCACCCTTCCGATCCAGACCGGATATCACGGGTGGTGGAAGGTCTATGCTCTCTGTGGCCTTTCGTGATAGCTGCTTCGCGAAGTCGGACTGATACCACCACTCCAAGAACTTGAGCGCGAAGATACTTGTAGGCAAGAGAACTGATAAACTAGACAGCAGCCGTGGTCCCAGCTCTCGGGGCGACAGGAGAGAGGCAAGCCGAGGCCTGTGGCTCCTCTCTGGCGTCTGAGTAAGGGCGTCGATCGCCTGATAGTCTGCAGCTGACATCCGCCGCACGCGCGTTCCTATCAACCACATGAGCGGGCTATGGTACTTGCTGCCATCGAAAAGGTAGGCCAGGTTGAAGGCAAGCATAGCAAAGTAATAGGCAGCATTGATGCTAGGGTATATGTTCCGCAGGAACCATCGGTAGTAGTGTAGGAATCGGTCGCGAAGGGACGGATTGTCGGGCATCCGGGTGTATGCGGCGCCCAACAGCGCTCTCGGCGCATTCACATCGTAGCTCTCGTCAAGCTTCCTCTTAAGGTAAGGTATGCCGACGAGAACCAGCAGGTTGTTCCATACGTCCTTGCTCGACAGCTTCAAGGTCTCGCGCACCAGACCCGGGGTCGACATGCTCGATCGGGGAATCTCGGCATTCAGACCCTTTTCGCGCTTGAGGCCGTAAAAGTTCTCTGTGAAGGAACCACCGCGTGTGCGCAGATAGTGCCGCTCAATGAGCAGCATGGCTCCCGCGTAGAGCTCATCAAAAGAGTTGAGGATGTGCAGGAGGTATCGCGGATGTCGATGGGTCGCGACGGTAAGGAGATATCGGAGTGTAGGCGGGAGGAGGGAGTTGAGCTGCTGTTCAGAGAGAACTTCGAAGAGAGACGGCTTCTGCTCGTCGAAGGTGCCCCGAAGGGCCGTGACGAACTCCATTGGCTTTGGTGGATAGGGACAGAGAGCAAGTCTGTGATATAAGGAGCGTTGTGTGCTGAGCGGGATGTCTCGCGGGGGGTTTGTTGGAGTGTGACGCGTTTCGCTTGGAAGGAGAGTGGGTGAGATGACGCGAGAGATGGGAACGAAAGAAGAGAGATAGAGGAGAGGAGAGAGGTCGTTCCTCGTGGTAGGCTAGACGTTGTGGAGTTGGCAAATAACTATCGGGAAGGTGTGGATCGACCCAAAAAATGATGTGGTTACCCCCGGATTCTCGGACCCGTCCCCGTTCAAGATAAGTGGAAGGTGCGATGCATTTGCCGACGGATTCAAGTGGTTCCAGGTCGCCGCGGAGCCTGTGACGATAGCATTGCCTCGGTAATTTTCTGGATGGCCAACAGCACTTGATCCTAATAACAAATTATGAGACTCTGGGCATTGCGTTACATTACATTAACTGGGGGATTTCTTAGGTTTTCTAACTGGTCCATTACCCATTACCTAAGTACCTATAATTTCAACGGGCTGGCATCCGTTCTACCTTCCTCCTCTTGCCCCCATTCATTCCCCGGATTGGCAACACTTCCCAATTCGGCAACAGTCATCTGCAGCAATATCAAGATTTCCACTCTCATCCCCCAGCCCGAGCTTGACATCAATACCAGCCCTCCCCCAGCGATAATTCTTCTTTCTTTTTTTTTATCACAGGATGAGTGACTCACAGGGAAAGTCTGTGGATGGTGTCCCCGCCAATGGTACGCCTGAAGAAAAGGTCAACGCGTGGCTTCAAGTCACCCGCGATCAGAGTGGCCATTTCAAGGCTGGTGTAAGCTCCTATCCACATCCTTCTCCTCTACATGTAGAGTACCTAGGCCAACATCTAATCTCAAATACTTCTAGGACTGGATGAACTCCCTCGTCCCTCATCTCAAACTCGTCTCCGTCAACCCCAAGGGCCCTCACCCCTCATGCACCTTCTCCTTCACAGTCCAGCCGGATAACTGCAACAGACACCGGAATCTACACGGCGGCTGCGCTGCGACACTCTTTGACTGGTGCACCACGCTCCCTCTGGCTCTTGTGAATCGGCCCGGATTCTGGCAGCAGATGGGCGTGAGCAGGACGCTCAATGTCACCTACATGCGGCCGGTGGCGGAGGGTGAGGAAGTTCTCATCGAGTGTGAGATTGTCCAAGTGGGGAGAAAGCTAGCAACCTTGCGAGGGTCGATGAGGAGGAGGAAGGATAATGCGCTGATGGCTGTGTGCGAACATGGCAAGGTCAATATTGATCCCGAGGTCAAGTTGTAGGTAGAAGAGAGCAGAGGTTTGATGATGGACGAAGGAGGACGGAATAGTTTCGAAAGGGGGTTGCTTCACGGACGACAGATAGACATACTGCACAATAAAATAACCATCTATATTGAAAACCCGGGATAAGCTTGGGATATATCAGCTTCAACTTTACAGTGCGTATGGAGTATGATGTAGGGTAACTCATGATCCAAATTCCCCCCTTCAGTGTTCCCGGCCCCGCTAACCGGACGAACCCCCCACTTATCGAGGCTAAAAGCGCTGGGACGGGAGAGCTCCGTTAAATCCGAAAGGCTATTCGATCGTCAAGGCAAGGTACCTCACATCTTTGATGGATATATAGATATTATACGTACCTAGGACATCATCCTTCATCCTTCCTGTCTCACTTCATCTACCTACACATCAACTTCATCGCATATTCGGCGCAACAAGATTCTCTGTCCATATGAATTCCCCTCAAGAACCTAATGGTTCTGTTCTCTTGAGCCTCCCCAATGAGATCCTCCACCAGATCCTCCAGCATGTCCCTCCCGCAGATGTCATCGCCTTGCCCCGCGTATGCTCTGCGTTGCACAAATTCGTAAAGGACAACCGCAATTTATTTCATGATATATATCTCAATACGCTAGTATGTGATTCCCCCACGGGCATCCCTTCCATTCCCTTATCCTCATTTGAGTCCCGAGTGCTGACAAATAAAAGGACGAGCCAAAGGATCTCGACCTGGACTGGGAGAAAGAACTCCGCCATGTCATCAGGCTCGAGTCCATATGCAACCGGACGAGTGCGGCTGAAAAGGTGGGATACAGACCTCTTCTGCCAACTATCACTGCGTCCCCTGCTCTGGCTCTCATATATCCTTAGCCTACACCATCAATCCTATAAAAATGGCTAATCCGACAACAGAAACCTGAACTCAACTTCGTCCACTCCGTCGTCACCCGCCTCCTCACCAATGCCTCACCATCTGGTGATGCCGTCAACTTCACCCGCACCCATTTCACATCCCGCAACGCCGCTCTCCTCCAGAATCTCTTCTGCGTAGACTCCACCGCCGAGGCCTTCCTCGAGCGCTCATTTCTCTTCAACCGTGTCCGCGGCCTCCCAAGCCCGGGCGTTGGCACTCCAGTTGGTGTACCTCGGAGTAGCCTCCAACAAAAGAGCGCACATCTGCACTGCCTGTATGGAAGGCCGATTCTTAACGTGGGCAAACTGCGCTCTACTCAGACGCATACCTTTGCGCGTTCCAAGGTGTATGATTTGAGAGAGTATACGCGCTATACTCACTGGGGCCCGTTCTTGCATGATGGTTGTGATGGCATCGACTGGGAAAAGGTCGAGGCTATACTCATTGTTCTCGGCCACAACATCGGCTCTAAACGCCTCATAGCTCGCATATTCGGTGAGATCTGGGACAACCCATTTTCCGGGTCCTGGGCCGGTAGCTATCGGGCGCCACCATCGCGAGATATCTCATCACTCGAGTCCCGGGATCCTTACGGTGTCACAGGCACTTGGTATCGCGTTAGTCAACTTCTCCCTCTTCCCAACCCTTCTCTCCTCAACTTCGGACTGGCATCCGCCAACTGACACAACAAGGTACCAGATCATGTGTTTCCTTGATTACAACGACTTCTTCGCCTTCAACTTCGATGACAACGACTTCATCGGCCCCGACGTGCCCCTTCCCCCAATCGACATCGACGAAGCAACCCGCTTGATCATGATGCGCATCCACATCACCAAGATCACTGAGCCCGGGCCCAACGACGGACAAGACTTACCGGTGGTGCACTTTTCAGGCGTCTCGAGATCGCTAGACGACTCGTTTGATGAGAATGCTAACTCCCAGCTTAAAGGTAAGCCACCAGACAGTTGTTCTTGCAACTACCCCCATCAACGACGGGCTATCTGGACTAACACGGGGGTATTTATTACAAAAGGTATCGTTCGCCTCACAAGAAACGGCGACGTGCGCTGGACGACATACTCCCTCTTTCACGGCATAGAGCGTTGGCGCAGTGAGGGTATCCAAATCGGCGGCATAGGTTCCGCCCGCGGTGTTGTCGGTAACTGGTTCGACCGGTACGTTTTTTCTTCTCCTTCTCCTTCTCCATTCTTCATTCTGTAACCCCGTGCCTTTGATCCACTTTGATTCTTGTCCACCAATACCCCCTTTCATAGTGACTATGATGCCCACGGCCCCGCCGGCCCAACCGCTTTCTGGAAGGGCGCAACACTCGATCAAGTCGCCCACATGGAGGACGATCTCCTCCCAAGCGATTTCTTTCTGCCGTATGGCGCATTGGTTGATATCGACAACGACATGGAGCTGGACGGCGCGATAGAGTACTCAAGTGAGGAAGATACTGACGATGACGACGACGATGATGGAGAAGAAGCAGAGACTAGTGAGATTCCAGGAACGAATGTAATTCAAATTCAGTACCAGCATCAGGGGCATTCTTAAGCTCGAACTGGTATACAATATATGAGGAGAAAGATGGCATTATCGCGGTTTCATCTTGTATGTAATATAATCCTCCGCGAGAGAGCAATAGGTGGAAGTTGTTTAAGAAAAAATGAACAAGAGAAGGAAAGTAAAGTGAGAAGAAAAAAAAAGAAAAAAAAAAGAGGAAGAAAACAAGGGAAAACGCGATGTCGTAAAGACAATAGGGTATTCTAAAATACAAGAGCAATCATTTTGAAGCCTCCCCGCCCCGTATAGACTAGTAAGTATACCCACAATGGTAGTGTATCGTTTCCATCAAAACATGCCGTCAATAGTTCGTCCTGAGATCTTCCATCTCTTGGTCCAGTGCGCCCCCCATTCCGTGTATCCCTATGTTCCAATTCCCATGTTTTATGTCCTTTCCGTTTAAATCCTTAGCTTCTTTGTACCTTCCGTCGTCTTGCTCTAGTGAATCGTCCCGCCCGAGTTGAGAATGATGCAGTTGTTCAATAGCGTCGAGGCCTCGTGGAGAAGCTCCCACCGGGTGGTCTCGAATGTGTCCTTGAGAACCATCAGGAGCGCCGTGTTTGTGTTGATGCCGGTCTTGCCCTGCAGGTTTCCGGGGTTCTCGATAGTGCCAAATTTGGCAAAGTAGTTCCGCATGTGTTGAAGCTTCTCCTGGCGCGTAGTCGGAACAGGCATACTCGGGCAAGGTCCCTCCAGGGCGAAACCATAGCACCAGACGACCAGCGCTGCAAAGTAGAGAACCCAGGGGCGGTTGAGAAGAACATCGTCTCGAGCGTCGTATGGTTCGTCTAGGTGGTAGCCTCCCGAGTGCGCCGGTGTTACTTGGTCAGGCGCCAGGACAGAGCACAGGAACTTGAGGGCATAGAATGTCGCATCTCTGGCCCTCGCTGAATGAGCCCAGTGATCCTTGATCCGTCTCTGAGCGCTGCTGAACTCTTGCGGGCCGATGGCGCGTCCTAGAAGACGCTTCGCTCTGGCAAACATTTGGCAGTCTACAATGTCAGCGTGCATCGCCATATGCGCCAGGTGGTGTAGAACTGTGCGGCTTTCAAACACCACGTTGAACTCGTTTCTCTTCGTGGCGTCGTCCAGGTAGGGGTCGGAGGAGGGTTCGCTGCGGTGTAGCGCCTTGTCGAAATCTGCCTTCCAGGTATCATACGCTCGCGTGAGAGTGGCCCGCCATCGATCACGACCGCCGAGGGCCTGAATGATCCCCCCTCCAAGCACGTTGACTTGGAGATCTCGCTGATGCATGTGCCAGGACACGCTCAGCAGACCTGCCATCAGAACGGTTCTCCCAAACGAGGTTGTGTGAACCTCTTGGCCACTCAGAGTGCGTTTGAGACCCTCCAGGAACGACGTGGGCTTGATCCCGTTCGACATCAGATTGGATTCAATCCTCCAAACTTCGGCGCTGCTTCCCGCTCGCCACATTGACTCGTCACAAGGTAGCGGCAACCTCATTTCATGTGCCACCATGACAGCCGAATGCCCAAACATGGTTGCATGAATCGAGTCTACGATGAATGCCGCAAAGGCCGCACGTCGAGTCGCTTCGTTCGTCACCCAGTGTTCCCACCACTTATCCGGAGTAGCTGTGCTCGAGGTAGACGATTGTCGGGAACCGTTGGAGCCATCTCGAGGGTTCGGGGGGGATTCCAATGCAGACTTTCCGATCAACGAGCGTCCACGGCGCATCAGAGTGATCGTTGTGGCGTGGTGGATGTGAGCACGCTCATGCAACTCTCTCGACGAGTACATCTTCTCGTAAAGTTCTAGGAGAATCAATGCCTGGAATACCCAGAGCTTGGCAGGGGGCCGGAAGTTGATGTCCATAAAAATGTCCCACCGCAGATGCCATGCGAGGAAGTTGGAGAGATTAGCGCCAGCCTTGGTCACATTGTGGCCATGAGTCCGATCAAGGCATGCGGCTCCGATAGCCATCATGGCGAGAAGCAGCAAGTTCGGTGTCTTGTCGGGAGAGAATGTCGGCTTGTGGAGAATCGGGATCTGCTCGCTGAAATGGTACCAGTATGATCCGATGTAGGCCTGCATCATCCTCTTGCTCAGCATGTGGTCACCGTTCATGCGATCGCCCTCAAGAATATCATGCCACTGGCGATCGGATGGCGTATGCTTGTTGTCATGGAAGCGCTCCTTGACGAATTCGAACAGTTCCTGGCTCTTCTCTTCTGAGATGGTGGCCTCCGGCACTTGCTGATCAAGGAGATTGTTGACCGCCATCACCTGCTGGGGAGCAGTTGGGAAGTATCCCAGTGCCGAGCCATCGTTACCTAGCAGAGACATGTTGAACTGACTGTTTAAATCACCATAGCTGGTTAGATTAGCCGGATACGAGTAGCGGATCAAACTGGGGCGTTGCTCACCTGGCATATGCTGGGGGTATTATAGGAGTCATGGCATTCGAACCAGGTGAGTTGAATAGAAAGGCCATGAAATCCTCGGGCATTCCAACATATGGCGACTTGCTGAGGTCGCCATTTTCGCCAAATACAGCAACTGTTCCCGGCATCGCCATCTGGTCCAACATCATCAACTCACCGGCCTGGCTCGTACCTGGCTCGGGGTATTCGGCAGAGGCGCCGACGCTGAAATTCTGACCAGTTTCGCGAGGCATCGTGTTTGCGGCCGAGAACTGCGACGGAGGCAAGTTCATTGGCATCACATTTTGCTGTGGAACGAAGGCTGTTGTCTGGGGGGTGGCATTTGGTGGGGGCTGGAAGCCCTGAGGGTTTGCGATGGGTGACATGACACCAAAGGGCGCCGGATTGCCTGGCATTGACGGCCGTTGTGTCACTGAAGGTGACTGTGGCTGACCGAGCTGGGCCGTACGGGCGTCGAAACCCTGGGCTTGAGCAACGTAGCTATCCATCCCGTTGGACATGACACCATTTTGATACATCCCCACCGGGGTGGCCATCGGAGAGTAAGGATTTCCTGCCGCATCTAGTGGTGTCTGATATGTCATATTTGTAGGTCGGCCCTTGGAGAAATCCATCTGGTTTCGATTGAAATCTGGAGAGCTGGAGCCGGGGGCAATTACTGGGGCAATGTGCCCTGCCATCGAGTCTCTCTGGTTTAGCTGGGAGCCCTTGGCGGCGTGGCGATCCATATGCCGCTTGAGCAGGTCTCCTCGAACAAATGTTCGCGTGCAGTTGGGGAAATTGCAGTGATAGGTCTGCTTCGAGTTGTGATTTAGCTGGTGCCGGTACCTGTTTGCTGTCAGCTAGGGTGCTTGCTTGAGGTCGTACCAGGTTAAGACATACAGATGCTCGGCTCTCGAGTAGCTCTTCCCACATCCTTCGGAGGTGCACTCAAACCTCTTATCAAGGCCCTTTCGGCTCCGACGTCGTTTCCTCGTGGGACCAGGACCATCCGAGTTCGAGGATGCGCCGTTCGGGCCATCTTGGTTGTCGTCGGCCCGCCCGTCCCGCTCGGCGCGTTCATTTTCGTTGGAGCGACTTCTTCGACGGCCGCGGTCGTTGGGGTTCATGGCATCAACGGGCGATGGATTCTGTACAGTCCCCATTGCGCCGGAGCTAACCGGGGAGATGGGGAGTGTGGGTTTCAGATCGTTTGGTTGCGTAGCTAATATCGAGGCCATGACCTGATGCGATGATGTAGCGGAGAGAGATACAAAGGGGCGCGAAGTAGCGTCGCTGGGAAACTCTGTCGACGAGAGGCGCAGAATCGGGTGGGTGGAAGAAACTTCACGAGGTTATGAAGACAGGCGATCGTATCGCGACACGAGAGGGCCACCGGGGAATGGTGCACGGCCGAGTAAGTCTGTCTAGGCGGCGACGCCGCGAAAGGATGGCGGGGTCGAAAACCGAGGGACCGCGAGAGTGGGACAAGGTGATTATGAGTTAAAATTGGTGTTTCGATCAACCCTCAGAGACTAATTCGAGAATGCGTAGATGGCATGGCAGGCAGAAGGAAGCGAGGGCCTGGATGCTGGCCAGGTTCGAAGGGGCGAACGAGAGGTCGCGACGGGAGGTCGGCGTGCGGCAACGGAGAGGGACTGGGCGGCCCAGGCTGACGGATCGGATGGGAGCTGGACTGGACTGGACTGGACTGGTTACTTAATGTCAGCAGCGGAGGACGTAGAAAGGGTGTCGCGTGTTTTTGCGGGCAAAATGCTATGCGAAGTGGATCGAGGAACGACATGCGGACTTGGGGGAGACCGGGATGTGGGACCGTGACTGGAGACTTGGGAGATGCCGAAACGGCGTGGAGGCCACTTTTTAGTCATGGACGCCGTGATTCGTTTCGTTATTTGCCCGTTTAGCTGGTGACGTACGGGCGACAGTTGAGAAGGGGCGTTGTCAAGGCGTTGGCGAGGCTTCGTTTGATATCGTGGCCTCTGGGTTCCGTCCAGGGCAGCAAGACCACGCGTGGAGAGAGGTTCTCGTTAGACTTGAGCGCGAGGCCGGGCTGAGTGCGGAGTCTCCATGGAGGCCAGGATCCTTGGAGAGTTGTCCAGTGAAAATCCATGCATAGCCGGGTGCGTAAGGTAACAGGCTGGCGGCAGGCAGGGTCGGACGATACAGGACGGGGGGAGGGGGGACTAAGTTGCTGCGAACGCGAACGGTAGAGATGGCGGTGCGAAAAAAGACGATGGTGGCAGCCAAAACCGTCGTGATGGGGGTTTCCAACGGCTGCAGGCTTGAATCTTCCATCGTTTTTGTCATGGACAATGAGGCGTCGGGAAGCTGCGTTTGGTGTGGTCCGCAGGCAGAGCGGCTTGACGGAAAGGCCCGTGGTGGAGTCGGACAACGGCCGACGGGATGAAGAGATGGATGCCGAA
Organism: Fusarium robinianum; assembly: GCA_013623725.1. NCBI lineage: Eukaryota > Fungi > Ascomycota > Sordariomycetes > Hypocreales > Nectriaceae > Fusarium > Fusarium robinianum. The sequence continues at coordinate 24,398 of JABFFI010000814.1, read as the reverse complement.
CGGGGGGAGAAGAGAGAAGAGAACGGGGTATGACGTTGCAAGACGAGGCTGAAGGGATGGAAGGGGAAGAGGAGGAATAACACAGAGGACACAGTAGAAGGAAAAAGGGAAGAAAAAAAGGCGAGCCGCGATTATTTACCTTGAGGAGGCATGCGCTGGTATAGAGGTAAAATGAGGAGATGGTAGGGAGGCGCTTAAGTGTAACAAGCTGAGAGAATTATGAGGTGGGACACTGTGAGGGATGAAGCAAGAAGTGGTGGTTGAGAGTCGTTGTAGTAGTAGTTGATTCAATGTCGGAGGAAGGGAGTTGACAAGTGACGTTTCACAATGGCGGGCGGCAAGCACACTTCTAGACTCGGGAATCGACAGGAGACAAAAGGTTGTCTGAGTTGAACGAGTCCAAGCTGGAACAAAGTCGCGGTGGTTCTTGAGACAGGATCAGGAACCAAGATCAGATAAGAAATAGACAGGACCAGACAACGCATGGAGCCCATGGAGCCCACGAGGGGTACTTACCAATGAGACGAGATATTATGTACGATACCGACTTAGGCAAGTAAGCACGGATGTTAAAATCAAGTCAGGGAAAATGGTTCTGCGACAATAACAAAGAAAAGAAAAAGGTGGGATGAAATCAGTGAAGAGGTTTCGCTCTGGGGAAATGGCAGCATGAAACTTGGGTTGAACGCGGTGGACGCGGGTACATACGCACTTTGGAGGGTGGGGGGTTCTTCTTATGGCAGGGACCCTGCCGAAAAAAAAAAAAAACAAAGCCTCACGGCCTCTCGGCGCAACCAACCCTTGGACGCCCACCACCCATCATCGTCACTCTTCTCAATCCATCATCACCACCCCAAAGTTGTCCCTGGGCCGCTCATGGATGGGACCTAACCACCAAGGAGGAGCCTGTTCGCTGACATCCAATCCCGTCCACTTCAATGCACAGTCTCTACTCTTTTCGTACCCAGACCTTTCCTTCCTGGTAAAGCGTCCGTCGCCTCTTTCTCCACTCTCCACTTTTCTCCCCTCCACCCTCCACTCTCCACTCTCGGCTCTCCACCCAGCTCCTCCCCTCGCTCCTCTCACTCCCCCTCTCATTCATTCTTCCTCCTCTCACACACGGACTTGCGCGCCCTCTACCTAACTTTTGTAGTTGGTAGCCAGCCAGCATCACTCACTCGCCTTCTCCCACTCGAACTGTCATCCCTCTCCAACCATCGTCCATCTCCGCCTCCCTCTTCACGCTAGCGTCGCCTCGTTTCCCACCATTCTCTCCTCCGACTTTCCGGTCGGTCCCTGCTTCGAACCCCCATCCATCCCTGTCCATTCACCACCCGCCTTCTGGTCCTGATGTGCAGCTGCTGCAATGCAACAGAGACTGAGCGCACGAGCGTTCGAGCAAGGGGAGACATGTCTAGAGCAGCCCAAAAGCCGCTAGTCGCCTCGGGGGGGTAAGAAACCCATGCTCGGGGAAGAAATCGCTTCGACAGGGGTTGTCGCGCTTTGTCAAGAGTTGGCGCTGGGCATCCATGGTCCCTTGCCTGGCTGATGATTTAATTGTGCACTTATGGCCCGACGCCTGGGCCGCTCACGGACGACCGTCGTCTCTTTGCCTTGCTACATATCTGCATGGGGACCAGCAAGGAAATCCCGATGCTGCTTCCGTTCTCGACAGGCAGGTGGACTGCGCGGTGTGCGAGGTACCTGAAGTACGAAGCGCAAGTACCTACATGATCTGTAATGCTCTTGGTCCTGTTGGTGGCTGGCCGGATGCCTTGGGCTTCCTGGCGGGCCTTTCCCTGAGACACTGGGAACAGTTGGTCCCTTTGCACCTGTTTGAGCGGTGGCCGCCGGCCAGCCAGCCTCTGGTTCCATGCCTGCGTGCCTGCCTGTCTGCCTGTCTGCCTGCCTTCCTCTCGCATTTGGAGCTCACGTCCACACACAGAGCGGCGAGTCTGTGCTCTCCCTCCCGCTGTGCCGAGCAGCGTTCGCGATGGATGGCGCTTTCAAGATTGTCACCGGCCAGTCAGGCTATGACGGGACTAACGTTCGTTCCCTGGCTCACGGGCCATTTTGCACTGGCTTGGGCCATGTCGCCGCACACGGCCTTGTCTGATGAGCTGCTACTAGTCGGCGGCCCGCTCCAAGCCTTCATCACCAGCTCATCCCCGGTGGCATGAGCAGTGGCGTGCCCTCCTGTGCCATCCTGCCGGATCATCGGGGGGTGGAGACGCGGCACATGCATGGTGTATGACTGCCCACGAGTTTGAGTTGCCCGGCATCTCATCATACACGAAAGAGGACATGAAGCACTTGAGCATGAGCCAAGATGCCGGCTTAGCCTTTAGGGGGATGTTCCGTCCCATGCACTCATCGGTAATCTGGCGCTTGGTCGTGGGTGCAACAACTGGAACGGAGCTTGAGCGAGGAATGTGTGCTCCGTTCCGCCTCCACACTCGTCCGAAAGGCATGGGAGCTGAACTGAACCAATACCCAACACCTGAGCGGCCTCCTATGCGGGAGGCTGCTGCTCGGTGACGGCGACCACGCTAGAGCCTCGAACTTCCCCTGAGAGGTACGGAGTAGATCCAATGGAAGTTGGCTTCCTACGCGAGGTGTCATGCTGAGATCGCAGACCGCATCGATGGCAACCCCATGACTTAGTACCTACTTTGGTGGGAGATTCAAGACATGGGAACCAAGTGCCAAGAACGATGTACCTACCAACTGAACCCAAGTCTCGAGGGGAAGTAATTCGGAAATCGAGGTCATTTGGACAGGAGGTTGATATGCGCATTTCCTCGGATAGGAATTCAAGGCACCGCTCCCCAGAATGAAGGCCTTCATACTCGCTCAACGTTCCCAATTGAACGCCCCAAAGGCATTCAATTCAGTATGCCTCTTGATGCCAGTCTCTGCATCGAGATACGGAGTACAAGACCGGAGGATCTTCATCACCGCCGTAGACAACTCATCGAAAGCTTGGCCCTGATATCGATCCTGGGATTTGCCATTACTAAGTCGCCTGGATGCCGGAGCTAAATGAGGCTGTCATCAATACTTTATCCAGAACAGCGGCTGGCCGAGAGGAGTGGGGTGTCAACGGGGCGGATTGGAGAGCCAGGGGTGCGCCATTTTCTCCAACGCTCGAGTCTCCAGTTTCCGCCGAGGCCCAGCGGCGCGGTCGAAGCGACACGAAATGGTGGAGACTGGGGGAAAGTTGAGAAATTGGCTTATTGGCTCTGCTTGGGTCCCCAGTCTCATCAAGACCAGCCCGCAACTGAACGTGGGTGAAGATTTTCCTCGGAATGATCTGATGTTTCGGCCGGCAAGCGAAGACTCCCATCTTCCTCGAGTTGACGGCTGATGCCGGACCACTCCGGCCGGATCCTCGCAAGCATGGCTGGATGGGAAGGACATGACAATGAAAGGGGTGTTCGATTACAAGGCTGCACGCTAGCTAACATCGTCATATCACACAGGGCTAGTCTGCTTCCTTATAATTAGTGCTGCCCCGACCCAGAGGCGCAGGCGTGGGATTGGCGACAGCACCAGCGACTCGGCCGGCCTAAGGCGGCCCACCCCGGATTCTGATCGTTCTCCACAGCGGCTGACATCTGGCTGGTGATGAATGCCTGGGATGGAGGCGCCCAGACAGCCCTGGATGCTCGCGTCTCTCGCGCCTGCAACTATTTCCCTAGGGACGTCCGGAGTAGCACCATTACCATCCGATGATCCCTGATTTGCTGTCTGGCCGGGTTGCATATTGGACAATGTGCTGTGGCTCGAGGATCACCAGCTTTCTTTGTCTGTTGAGGATCAGGATCAGGGTTACACAGAATACATGGGCAAAGCCATCCGCAACTTGCGGAGGAAGGGGACGTCGATTGGTAGGGTAGGTACCGTGTGAGAATGCCTACACCGACCTGACTGACTGGGAAGTCCGGAGTCTGGAGTCTGGGGTCCGGGGCTGAGTACCTACGAAGTACGTATGGAAGTCGACTGGCTATTCCCGGGTTGGCAACCCCGTCGTCGTGAAGACACTCCCTCCCACCCCAACATCCCAAGGTACGTATGTCCCTGGACTGCTTCATGCAACAGCGACTCGGCAGAGCAAGGCGTCAAGAAAAGCCCTTCATATTATGAGACCCGTGACTTCTTACCAACTCTGTTAACTGGGCGTCAAAGCCGGACGATCATCGTGTCATCCCCCGGCGAAAAAAACGTTGACTTTCGTTGCCCTGCATGAACCAGCAACCAGACTAAAAGAAAAAAAAAAAACCTCCGTCAGCAGCCAACCCACGCCCGCTCCTCTTCTCTCACCAGATCGTGTTAGTTGAAGCCTCAAGGAGAAGCGACTTAAGGCGATTCTCACCAGCCCCTACCCAATTGGCAACGTGTCGTCGATGGTTCTCATCTTCCATGAGGTCCGACCCTGTGCCAGAAGCGCAGATCTTGCGGACCAGGTGCAGTAGCGTCTTGATCTTCCAGGACCCAGAAGCTTGGCTGGACTCCTCGGTGCCCCAGATAGTAAGGAGCTAAGCACCCGCCGCAACTCGACAAAGGGCAGCCTCGTAATCACCGATCGTCGAGGGTAGCACGATGCTAAAGAAAGCTACCGAGGCCAGGCCAGCGGCGAACTTCTGTCCTCAAACACCCGCAGATGACTTGGACCGTGGTGTCATTCATGATTTGCTGGCACTCCTGTTGGCAGAAGCAATTCCGCGAAGCCACATGTGCCTGAGCGGATGCGGCTAGATGAAAAGGAGATGCGCCATCGTTCTCTGAGTCGTCCTGCGAGGTTGGACAAGGACAGATTGGTTCCATCGGGGATGGGGGGTAAGGAGGGGGGGCGGCTATGGCTCAACATTGGGGCCGTTGAGATTGACGGCCGCAGAGGGAGAAAAAACGAAGAGATTTCAAACAAAGCTGGTCGAGGCCGCGATTTGCGAGTTGTCGATGAATGTCGCTGACCCTGTTCTGCCCTGAATGACCCACCCCGGCAACGGAGCTCACGGAGCGTGGAGCGTGGGGATCGTGGGGGTTGGTTTTAAAGGGTTCCACCTGAGCGTGGGAGGAGGTGACGATGATCTGAAGGTGTTGATGCAGGTCTCGTGAGTTGGAGAATGACGCCCCTCGCTGAGTTGTCCTCGTGGGAGTGACCTCAAACGAATAAGATGGTGGCAGGACTGATTACTCAGCCCGCCCATGCTCCGTGTTCCTGTTCCTTGAAAGTTCTTCACTCCCCCCCCCCCTCCTCCCCTTCCTCCCCCCGGAGAGTCTGAGCCTCCTCCTTGCTTCCGAGTTCAACAAAGTCCCTGGACCCTTGCCCGGCTTGTGTCGAATATCCGTTTTGGGCTCAAAGGCAGCCAGCAGTGGCTGGAAGGCAACCGGGCTCTTCCATACACATGATTTCAGTGGTTGCAGAGAGGTGGCCGTTGTGAATCCTGCTGCCTTTTCTCACCATGGGGTTATGAAGCGAACGAATGCCTGAGGATGATGCCTCGGGAATAAACCCCTCGTGTTCCATTCCTTCTCATGCATTCTCTTGTCGACGAAATGCTGGGATTTGCCTTGGAGACATTGTTGGAGTGGCATAAACTTTCATGTCAGGGTCAAAGCCTGTGATCGGTCACGTTACCTCTCCACGTCCGTCTGTCCCGTCTTTAGGTTCCTACGATGACTCCAACCCGCTCCCTTTCATCAGTGCAGCCTGCCCCTCTCCAACATCTATCGATCGACCGCCCTATCTGAAGATGAGCATTTCCAAAAACGGCGTGCTTCTTGAGCCTCTCCCTCATGGACTATTTCCGCCTTTGACATGATCTGCCAAAAAGTCTGACAGCCTCCTTCGCCGGTGGCTTCCCGCGACCACGGCCAGTCCGACGTTTGAACCGCCGCTTTGGTCCCCCTTTTGCTGGCTCTCCCGCTTCTGGACCTTTATTGGCTTTTGTTCCATTTCCATTCCTGGACTTATTCCCGTCATCTTCTCACCTGAGACCCTTAAATGGACGAAAGGGAGGTGACACGAGGGAAGGCCGTTGGCCCCACCCAGAAGTTCATTAGGTAAGCTCTGCTTGCCCTCTGACTGGGCAGGTAGGCCTTTAATGGAGGGGACATTTCTTTGGTGTCCTGGACGGGCAGTTTGTGACGTCGGGCGGGTGGACAGCGCCTACATCCTGCAGCAAGCAGCACGCGCCCAAGGGACCCTCCACCGAGCCGAAAATTGGTTGCCCACGCCCACGGTCCATGGCCAATGCCCCCGACGCCGGTCACTCTCCTCCTCCTCCCTCTCCTCCCACAAACCTACGCCAGAGCGCCCATATTATGTGACAGTCATCTTCGTCTGCGATAATCCCGAGCCCGATTTTCACTCCAAGCCTCAGAATATTTCCCATTCTTTCGAGCTTTTGTCTCTCTTCAAGCTTGGACCTGATCTTCCCCCCGTCCTCGTCGCCGTCATGCCGCCCGCGAAGTCCTCCCGCAACAATCACAATCACGACGACCACAAGTCGGACGGTCCCAATTCCAAGGAGAAGAATGGCAACGGCCACTCCTCGACCAAGATGCGCCGCGGCGCCAGCCAGCAGAACCACTCTCATCTTCGTGAGGTTCAGAATGCTGCCGCCGCTGCCCCCTCACAACCTGCTGCCGAGCCTTCTCCTCCCAGCGTTCGTAACCCCTCTCTCTCTCTCCCCGACGATCCCTCCTCGCTGTCTCGGTCCGCCCCTCTGAGCGCGATCGTCGCAACACGAGCGCTCCATGGACCTAATAATGTTCATAATTGCTAACCTCCTACCTCGACAGCTTCACTGGCCCTCCTTCGAGCGAGACACCCTCCACGCTTACCGTCGCGAGCACCGGCTGAACACACCGTCCTCTTTCTCTAACCCCTACCGCCAATGGATTCTGTCGGAGAAGAGCGGCATCGGTCTCTACTCTCCTACAATGGTCCGCCGTCGACAAGCCCGCCGCCAGAGCAAAGACCAGCTCGCGCTCGCTGTGCGGAAACACTTCAACGGGATGGGAGTCCAGGAGAACGACGTGATCGTGGACTTTATCTACAAGGTTCGCAACGACACAACACGCATTCCGAAACCATTCGCGATCAACTCGAAGAAATGAACAAGTCGTTTTTAGCATGCAATCATCACGCATTGGATGGAGTTTCTGGCGTTGGACGAGGTACTTTTTGCACGGTCGCTTCAGACGACTTTAAATTCCCCAGGGCTGTACAGGCAGGGCACGCGTGTTTGCGTCAGGTCAAATATTCATGGCATAGACAAGTCTTTTACGGATTAGAATGGCAGCAGATACCACTTTTGAGCGAGAAACGTAACGTTTTCTTCTTCTTTTTTACTACCTCGGTCTTTGGGTCATGTTCAGTGGCAACTTGTTCTATTTCCTCTTCTTCTACGCATGCAAGCAGACACCTAGGCGACCAAACTCGGGAATCATGAAGCGGAGATGGTCATGTCGTGACTTATTTCCTGACGCGAATCTGGGGGCTGCCGGGGAAGACCGATCTCGCTCCCCAGCTGACAGATAGCACACGCCGGCCGTAGCAAAGTCAACATTGCAATGTCACCTCAAGACCGCTAAACTTGAGCGCACACAAACCCAGATTTAAAAAATGGCAAGATATCTAAAGATCTAGCGCACCTTGTCACAGCATGTCCTGTCACGTTGGGACAGAACTGGCGTGATGGTCTCTCGGGGCTTTAAGGGGGGGGCGCTAGAACGTCGCGCCGATCTTTCGACCGGTATGGAATTTTGTTAGGGCTGAAACGATGGCGTGGTCTGGAGATACCCTTTCACGGGATTTTACATGGGGAATCTTGGGGGCTTTAGGTTTGTGTGGATGTGTAATAATATGTTTGTCGAGTTCGTTGTTGGAGGGTGTTTTTTTTTTTCGTGATCCGGCAGCTTGGGTCATTCACCCTCGGCTTTTTGGCTGTGTTCGGGGTAGTTTCGGCATAAGGACCCTAGACAAGGGTATCATGAAGCCGAAAAGTTGTTGGTTGGGGTCTGCCGCCATGAGTGGTCGAATTTCTGACAAAGCAGGGTCTTTTTGCTTGTCATGACATCCCATCAGACGCAGATAGTGATACTCATTGAGAAAAAAGTGCTTGAGCTCGTCTTATCATGATAATATTCTTATACTAGAGTTGCGAATGTTATTTCATAACGGGTTCTGTCGAATTACCTCCTTCCTCATCGGCTTTGCATCGGCATCTTTGTTTCCTCCTTCTTGTTCCTGGTCATACGTCAATCTGACCAATCATCGTCTAGCTAAAATCAAACCCAAACCATTTTTTGTCACCGCCGGTCGTCGGCCCTATGACGAAACGGACTTCCACCTACTTTACCCATTTGATGTCTGAGGCACCAACACTCCCCCCTCCGCCCCCCTCGGCTTAAGCCCGGTTGGAAAAAGTTCAAGATAGGTTCTCGAACATCAGAGAAATTTCCCCGAGGAAGACCTCACGTAAATTGGGGGCGAAAGATATCTCAGTCCCCGTTGATATCTTGTGAATTATTTTCCCCCCCTCTTACCCTCTTACCCGGAATCTCTTCTCTGTTGTGGTTCTCGAACTGCATCGTTTTTTTTCTTTGCTTTTCTCGCTTCTAGGTCAAATGAATCACTGCAGTACAAGATGAATCCCAGTCTTCTGACAAAGGCCGCCGCTCCCGCGCGCGTCCTGGCGCAAAGCCATCTCTGCTCTTCCAAGATCCAGATCCAATGCTTAAGCAAGGGTGCGCAGCTGCATACCGCAGCATTGCGCGCCAGCTCCCGTGGTCGACCGACGACGGTTAGGAGAGATACCCGGGCTCCCTCAGCCAAGCGAGTGAGTATAGTGTCCCTCTCCCAATTGCGAATGTGGAATTGCAGTTCCTGATGTGTCGTGAATAGTTGTTCCATGCCACAAGTCCCGTCTCCCAAAAGGATCCGTACAAGGCCCTAGGTGTTAGCAAGAGCGCATCGGCAGCTGAGATCAAGAAGGCCTACTACGGCTTGGCCAAGAAATACCACCCCGATACGAATAAGGACGCTACTGCGAAGGACAAGTTTGGCGATATCCAATCCGCATACGAGATCCTCTCCGACCCCAAGAAGAAGGAGCAATACGATCAATTCGGTGCCGCAGGCTTCGATCCCAGCGGAGGTGCCCCGGGAGGAGATCCGTTCGGCGGAGCAGGTCATCCCTTCTCTGGCTTCGGTGGACAGGGAGGATTCGGCGGAGGTATCAACTTTGACGACATCTTCTCCGCATTTACCGGACAGCGAGGTCCCTTCGGAGGTGCCGGTGGCCGGGGGGGCCGGTCCAATCCCTTCCAACAAGAAATTTTGGTTGGTGACAATATTGAGGTCCAAGCCAGTATCACTTTCATGGAGGCTGCCAAGGGGACGAACAAGACCATCAACATCACCCCTCTGTCGACCTGCGGAACATGTACGGGCAGTGGTTTGAAGGCGGGTACGCAAAGGAACGCGTGCCCTGCTTGCAATGGAACTGGAACCCGTGTGCACCTCATGCAGGGCGGCTTCCAGATGGCGTCTACCTGCGGCACTTGTGATGGCACCGGTTCAACGATTCCCAGGGGCTCTGAGTGCCGAACATGTTCAGGAAACGGCGTGGTGAGGGAGCGGAAATCGATCACAATTGATATCCCCGCTGGAATCGAGGATGGCATGCGGCTCAGGGTTGATGGTGCGGGTGACGCTCCTGCGACCGGCCGATCTGCTGAGCCGAACGTCCGCAGCCAAAAGGGAGATCTGTACGTCTTTGTACGAGTCGCCAAGGACCCCAAGTTCCGACGAGAAGGATCCAACATTCTGTACACCGCCAACCTTCCCCTCACTACCGCTCTTCTGGGAGGTCAAGTCTCGATCCCTACCCTGGATGGATCCGTCAACGTCAAGGTTGCCACTGGCACCAACACTGGTGACAAGATGACCTTGTCCGGCATGGGCATGAAGCGCCTCGGCGCACGACGCGGCGGCAACGGAGACCTCAGGGTTGAGTTCCGGGTTACTATGCCCAAGTATCTCAGCGCAAACCAGCGGACCATCGCTGAGATGTTGGCGAATGAAATGGGCGACAAGACGGCGAAGCGTGTTATGAACGTGGGCTCGAGGTAAGGGCATCTCAGGCTATCCCGACGTGCGACACAATGCTGACTTTTCGCTGTAGCTCTCAGGCAACTGACCCGAACGACCCCGAGTCACACAAGAATGAGGGCTTCCTCAAGTCCATGTGGCACACACTTACGAACAACCCCGCTCACCAACAGGCGAACGAGGGCACGGATGACGCGACCAAGAAGCAAGAGGGAGACTCGAAGAAGCCCGGTGAAGGATCAGAGAAGAAGTCCTCCTGATCGGGCTCAAGCCGAAGGCCTGTATCATATGCATTGGAAAACACCCACATAACTAGAGGGGGGAAGGCGATGGGGAGCGCATTTGGCTGGTGTTCATAAAAGGTTGATATTTGTACGGCGTCGGTGGAGGGTCAACGAGCTACCCGACTACTCGAGAAGATCTGCCAGTTTCAGATCTGTTGTATACTAATCCTGTAGTATAGAATGAAGGGGGCAAAAAGTCCCTTCTTCGGAGGCCACTCTCCTCAAACCATTTTATAACGCGCCCTGCGGCTGATGAAGTCTGGATGTGATTTGGGATTCATGTGACTGGTGTCTTCAACACTGAGAGTGAATGGGCGTTGAGACAAAACAAAAACACAACATGCACACGGGAGTACGGACATCACCATGGGCAAATCGACTTACCTGGAGGGTCGAGATGACAAATGGCCCTTCCTGTGATCGACAGGACGAATGTTCAAGGGGAGGCTTCTTCTCTGACCTGGATTAGAGACCAAACGTTGCATTAATATCATTTAACTCACAGACCAGTCAGTCTCCGTTGCGTTGGGACTTGAGCGGGAAAAAAATATGCCCTTGACCCTGTTGTCGTTTTCCCCCAAAGACCGCCAAAATGTCTAACCGATGGGCTTTAGCTTCTTCTTCTTCTTCTTATCAGGCCCACCACTAGTCTTTCCCTTTTGGAACTGCCGCCAGCTGCTGATCCGCTCGTCCCGTGTGGCCTCCCAGTCCTGCTCGTGTTGTCGCTTGCGCTTGCGCTCGTCGACCTCGGCGTCTGCGCGGCGCTGCTCGCGGCCTTCCTCCTGCAACTGGGCCTTCATCTGGCGACGGCGCCGGTGCTCGTTGTCGACGAGGACCTCGCGCGACTTGTCTCGCCACATACGTTTGAAGTCGTCCGTCTTGAGTTCCTCGCTGTCCACGGTCCATTTGTTTTCGCGGATGAGTAGCATGCGGGCGTCGGCGATGGCTTCGTCTAGTCGCGCGCGGTGCTTCTCGTCCATGAGCTCTAGCTGGGCCTTTTTGAGCCGGTCGAAGGCATCGGGGGCTAGGGGGTTCTTGGTCTTGTCGGGGTGGATGAGTAGGGACTTCTTGCGGTAAGCGACCTTGATGTCAGATTCGGGGACACCAGGTTGGAGGTCTAGAACGGCGTAGCTGCGGATGGGGTTAGGACTTGTTCTGTAAGGTCTTGGGGGAAAAAGAGATAGATGACGACTTACGCATCAAGCCGAAACGCCTTGAGAATCCGATCTATCTCTGCATCCTTCAGGACAAGTCAGCGAATGTCATCATGTCGAGACACACACATGCATTCATCGAATGCGAACCTTATCAAACTCCTTAGCCTCGGCCTCCAGGGCATCGAGAGCATCTTTGTCCTCTTTCGATTCCTTGCTTGCCATATTGAATCCCCAAAAAACGCCGTTGACTCGGGAGAAGGTGAAAGTAGTAAGAAAAGGATGTGATGGATGGAAGTTGGGAAGAGGTTCAAGTCAAGGCCGCTGCTTCTCAATGCGGTAGGCAATCCACCAACAGTCAACACGTCCAGTGACCCACTTTGCCCCGCGACGATAAGATAACGAACGAACTGGACCCAGAAAAAAAATTGGCTGGAATCAACTACCTCCAAAAGTTGAAGCTCTCTTCGATTCACTAACAACACTTTGGCAAACCGCCTTGATAGATTTTCTTCTCGAGGCGCGTCACAATGCCCAAACGCGGAGCTTCACCGACTCCCTCCGAGGGCGAGGTCGATATCCTCGGCTCGCTCTATCCTGGCGACGGCGCCGGCAACAACGATGGCGCGACTGGACTCGACTTTGATTTCGACGGATTCTTGAATGCACCTCATCCGGGTGATGATGATGGCGACGAGGCCTTCATTGCCTTGCAGCAGGCTGCTTCGTTTAGGAAAGCATCTAATCTGAAGGGGAGAACAGTAAAGAAGGGCGGCGGTTTCCAGGCAATGGGTATAGATCCCACGATGAACCCCAAACTCCTGCCAACGCCAGTGCTGACTTGTCCCAGGCTTGAACGCCAACCTCCTGAAAGCAATCACACGAAAAGGATTCTCCGTCCCTACGCCTATCCAGCGAAAAGCGATTCCTCTAGTTCTCGACCGAAAAGATGTTGTGGGAATGGCTAGAACAGGTTCCGGAAAGACTGCCGCCTTCGTGATACCCATGGTCGAGAAACTGCGCGCACACAGCGCGAGATTCGGAACGCGAGCGCTTATTCTTTCCCCGTCACGAGAACTTGCGATCCAAACTCTCAAGGTCGTCAAAGAATTTGGCCGTGGAACAGACCTGAAGTGTGTTCTACTGGTTGGTGGTGATAGTCTGGAAGAGCAGTTTGGCTACATGGCGGCGAACCCGGATATTGTCATTGCGACCCCCGGCCGATTCCTCCATCTCAAGGTTGAGATGTCTCTCGATCTGTCGTCCGTTCAGTATGTGGTTTTTGACGAGGCCGATCGTCTATTCGAAATGGGTTTCGCGGCGCAATTGACCGAGATTCTTCATGCGCTCCCTCCGTCAAGGCAGACTCTACTCTTCTCTGCGACGCTTCCGGCTTCTTTGGTCGAGTTCGCTCGTGCTGGTCTGCAGGACCCGAGCCTTGTTCGACTCGATGCCGAGACCAAGGTTTCCCCCGATCTAGAAAGTGCATTCTTCTCTGTCAAGGGCGCCGAGAAGGAAGGCTCCTTGTTGCACATCTTGCATGACGTGATCAAGATGCCTGTCGGGCCTCCCGAGGCTGCCCAAGAGAAGGATGGCGGACCGGGATCCAAGAAGAGGAAACGAGGGTCCGATGCGCCAGGTGGAAAACCGACCCAGCACTCGACTATTGTCTTCACGGCCACCAAGCATCACGTCGAGTACCTTGCGAACCTGCTCATCGAGGCAGGATTTGCGGTTTCTTACGTTTACGGTTCCCTTGACCAGACAGCGCGACGAATCCAGGTCGAGGACTTCCGCAGGGGGAAGACCAACATCCTGGTTGTGACTGATGTCGCTGCACGAGGTATCGATATTCCTGTATTGGCCAATGTCATCAACTTCGATTTTCCCCCGCAGCCCAAGGTCTTTGTGCATCGTGTTGGTCGAACTGCCCGTGCCGGCCAACGAGGCTGGAGCTACAGTCTAGTGAGGGATACTGATGCGCCGTATCTACTTGATCTTCAGCTGTTCTTGGGGAAGAGGTTGGTTGTTGGCCAGGAGATCAAGAATCCTTCATTCGCTGAAGATGCGGTTGTGGGAGCTCTGAAGCGAGACTCAGTTGAGCCTCATGTAGAATGGTTGAACAAGATTCTGGGTGAGAACGAAGACCTCACTACTCTACGACGGGTTGCTGGGAAGGCAGAGAAGCTTTACTTGAAGACAAGGAATTCGGCAGCAAGCCAGAGTGCGAAGCGCGCTCGTGAGATGGTGGCATCACCAGGATGGATGCAGCTGCATCCTCTATTTGGGGAGGACGTGGACAACGCGGAGCAAGCCCGAGCTGATATGTTGGCAAGAATCAGCAATTTCAAGCCGCAAGAGACTATCTTTGAGGTCGGCCACGGCGATAAATCCCACACAGGAGCTGCGGAGATGATGAAGCAGCTACGCAAGAAGATTACGCCCAAGAGAAGGGAAGAAGTCGAAGAAGAGGAGGAGGATGACTTTGAAGGCCTCGATGACGTGCCATCAGGTGCGCAAATGGACGTCGATTCAGACGAGGGCCAGGATGAAGATGGAGAGAATGGCCTCTACGACTCAGACGATGGCCTCGAGGTGACCGTATCGAACGGCAACTCCAAGAAGGGCCAGACCAACTGGCGAGACTCCGAGGTCTTCATGTCCTACACGCCCCGAACCATCAACGCCGCCGAAGAACGCGGCTACGGCGTCCACTCCGGCAGCCAGGGCTCCAGCTTCGTCGAGGCCGCCCGCGACGTAACCATGGACCTAACCAACGACGACTCCAAGGGCTTCGGCGCCCCGACACGAGCCAAGATGCGCTGGGACAAGAAGGCAAAGAAGTACGTCTCACGCGACAACGACGAAGACGGCTCCAAGGGCTCCAAGATGATCCGCGGCGAGAGCGGCGTCAAGATCGCCGCCACCTTCCAGAGCGGCCGCTTCGACCGATGGAAGCGCGCCAACCGCCTCGGCAAGCTCCCCCACGTCGGCGAGACAGAGCGCCCCGGCGGCAGCCACGCCGCCCACGCGCTCCCCTCTGGCGTGCGGTACAAGCACAAGCAGGAGAGGGCGCCCAAGGAGGCCGACAAGTTCCGGGACGACTACGAGGTGCGCAAGAAGCGTGTGGCCGAGGCGAGGGACAAGCGCGTGGGGAGGTTCAGGGATGGTATGGGGAGCAAGAAGGAGCTTCGGGGCGCCGCGGATATTCGCAAGGCGAGGGTGGAGAAGGAGAAGAAGAGAGAGAAGAATGCGAGGCCGTCGAGGAAGAAGTGAGGAGGGTATTGATTTGCGTTGGGACGTTGGCGTTTTGGAGTTTTCTTGTCTCGAGAACCAAAAAAAACAAGGACGTGCAAATATACAAAAGGGGGAAGAATATCCCTTTGTTTCGAGAGCATCTTGACATGTGTCTTGTGAGGTTACGAGCTATCGACATCATGGTTCTATCATAGAATACTACTCATGATAGGCTTCAGAAGGGGGGGGGGGGTGGGGGGG
>JABFFI010000813.1:0-26199 GCA_013623725.1 Fusarium robinianum | reverse complement strand
TTGGTCAATTGAAGCCTTCATGGTAGCGATAAGTAGGTAGATACTAAGGTATTGTCGGGCCGGGCCCCCGAAGGAAATAAGAAGCCCCCCCCCCCTCGGGCAACCCCCAAAAGGTTGAGTTCTTGGAGAAGAACAACTTGAAGCCGTAGATGAAGTCGTGCCTGTCTACCGAGATGAAAGGGAAGGAATGAATGAGGGGAGGCAGGCGTCGTGTGTTGAGTCGCGCGGAAGGTTCGGATCGACTTGCAGATGCCCGCAAAAGTTAAGACTTGCCAATTAGACCCCCAGTGACAACTTTGAAGAGAAGGTGCGATTGAAGGTGGCAGGGATCAGGCGGGGCAAGGTCGTTCTGGCTCGCGACTGCCCCGCTATCGCTGGTTTGAATTTCAAGCCGCAGGCGTCTCATTGGGGTTACTCACAACTTCGCATCACGAAAATCCCGTTTTCTTTCTCTCAACTCGCCGTCGCCTACTCAACAGATTCGTCGATTCCTCCTGAGAGATACACCAAAGCTGTCTCCGCGGGCATTACTTCATTCAGGCGCCTGTGCCCTGCCCCTCTCGACACCTTCAAGCTCGTCAACTAAACCTCGGGCAAGATGCCCACCGTTCACCTATTGGATTATGTCGCCGGCAACATCAGGAGCCTGGTGAATGCCATTGAGAAGCTGGGCTACGATGTCGAATGGGTCCGCTCGCCGGAGGAGGTCCCAAACGCAGAGGTCCGAGACTCTTCGTTCGATTCCTGTCCATCATGACTGACGCAGCGCTACCCTATAGAAACTTATCCTTCCGGGTGTCGGCCATTTCGGCCATTGCCTCTCCCAGCTCTCTCAGGCCAATTACCTGGAACCTATTCGGAAACACATCGCCGAGGGCAAGCCGTTCTTTGGTGTCTGTGTCGGTCTTCAGTCCCTCTTCCAGGGTTCTGTGGAAGACCCTGATATCCCCGGTCTAGGAGTCATCCCTGTTTCGCTAAACCGGTTCGATGACTCTACCAAGTCGGTCCCGCATATCGGATGGAACAGCGCAAGCACCGGGGGAAAGACCATGTACGATCTCTCGCCAGAGTCCAAGTATTACTACGTCCATTCGTACAAGTGCCCCTATGTGCCAGGTCAACTTGAGGAGTTAGGATGGACCGTTGCCACTGGCACCTATGGCAACGAGACGTTTGTTGGCGCCGTGGCCAAGGGCAACATTTATGCGACGCAATTCCACCCCGAGAAGTCGGGAGTGGCTGGTCTCCGAACCCTACGGGCCTTCCTGACGGGAGAAGGTGTTGAGAACCTCGGGTCAGCAGTCAACGGCGCTGTTGAGACTGCGTCGGCCGAGTTCAAAGATAGCCTCACGCGGCGTGTCATTGCCTGCCTCGATGTCCGGACAAACGACCAGGGTGATCTCGTCGTGACCAAGGGCGACCAGTACGACGTGCGTGAGAAGGGCTCTGACCGCAACGTGCGCAACCTCGGAAAGCCTGTCGAGATGGCCAAGAAATACTACCAGCAGGGCGCAGATGAGGTCACGTTCCTCAACATCACCTCGTTCCGTGACTGCCCCATCGCTGACCTGCCCATGCTCGAGATTCTCCGCCAGACGTCACGCACCGTGTTCGTGCCCCTGACTATCGGCGGCGGCATCCGCGACACCGTCGACACAGACGGCACCAAGGTGTCGGCGCTCGAGATTGCCACCATGTACTTCAAGTCTGGCGCGGACAAGGTATCGATCGGCTCCGATGCTGTCCTCGCCGCCGAGGAGTACTACTCACTCGGCCGCAAGCTCTTTGGAAACACAGCCATTGAGCAGATCTCGCGTGCGTACGGCAACCAGGCCGTCGTTGTCAGTGTCGACCCCAAGCGAGTGTACGTCCCCAAACCCGATGCCACCCGTCACAACATCATCCGCACCCAATTCCCCGGCCCCAAGGGCGAAGGGTACTGCTGGTACGCTTGCACCATCAAAGGTGGCCGCGAGACGCGCGACATGGACGTTGTCGAGCTCGTGCAGGCCGTCGAGGCCATGGGTACTGGCGAGATCCTCCTCAACTGTATCGACAAGGACGGCACCAACAGCGGCTTCGACCTCGAGCTCATCAACCAGGTCAAGGCTGCTATCAAGATCCCCGTCATTGCCTCCAGCGGCGCTGGCAACCCGTCCCACTTCCAGGAGGTGTTTGAGAAGACGACGACGGACGCCGCCCTGGGCGCAGGCATGTTCCATCGTGGGGAGTACACTGTGAGGCAAGTCAAGGACTATCTCGGGGAGAAGGGACTCAAGGTAAGGCAGTTTGAGGAGGGACTTTAGAAAACGCCCAGACAACGAAAGATAGGCAAGATAAGAAAAAAAATTAGACAGCATTGTTTCATCACGCCGACTGATTGTTTGTTGTATTCCCAACTAACAAGACATGCATTCTATGTCACAGTGACCGTGACTGGACTAGATAGATATACGACTAGAAACAGGCAAACCCGTACACTTGAAAAACACCATGGAAGCCGTCCGTGAAGAAAAGTACATGCGTCATGAGCCTGGCTTTTCGCAACTCAACGCCCCAATGCTACTCTGGTTTCCTGCAGGTAGCAGAACAAACTTGACCACCGAGCTCGCTTCGGACCAAAAAAAAAAGAGATTGACAAGCAATGCAATCAACATAAGAGACATGAGAAAAAAACAGTAGGAAACCATGTCCCCCCCGTGCCCCCAGCGAGCGAAAGCAATACCTAGAACTCTACCTAGAGCTCCATACCCATAAACATCCACCTCTTGCTCGTAACGTCGAGGTCGTGAGCCCAGTGATCAAGGGTGACCATGTCGAAGCCGACCCACTGAAGGCTCTTGGATAGGGACTGGACATCTTTGGCGGGTATACGTCTGTCGATACAAGTGACGATGTGCGAACAGTCAAGAGGACCGTCGGCTATTTCAATGAGGGCCATGAGACTATGTCTTGTATGTTAGCAATCGAGGTCCACAGCAAAGGGAAGTGGGAGGGGGGTGCGTACGCCTTTTTCAGATCTCGGCCAAGAACGCCTTCAATGTCAAAGAAGACGAAGAGGGACTTCTCCTCTCCATCGTCAGCGACAAATGCGCGGAAGCTCGCACCGCCGGCATAGTCCCAAACCTCCATCCAGGCATCGATCTCGTAGCCGTTTAGCTTGTCATCTGGGAGTTGCTGGAAGTGGTCGGAAAGCCGGTCATCGGGCGGCGGCGTTTGTAAATAAGCACCAGACAGGCCGGAGCCATACATCGACGGGTTCCCCTCACCGTGGAATGCCGTCTTCATGGACTCGCAGAAGAATCTCTCACATTCTTCCCTGATCGAGAGTGCTGCCCCCCTTCGCCGGGCCAGGCGTTGGCCTGGGATCTCGCGCTTCTTGTTCTTGGGAAGAAGCGCGAGCTCATTGGACGAAGTTAGTGCGGCGAGGGGGGGACTTGTTGGTGGGGAGGGTAGGCCTGAGGAAGGGACCTCAGGAATACCACTCGGCCCCTGTTGAGTATGTGTTAGTTGCTGCGGACTGAGGATGGGAGAGCGAGCAAAGTATCTTACCTGCGACCCCGGTAGTGCAGTAGTGGAGGCCCTTGAGGCTGGCAGTAGAGTCGACGATGTAGCAAGAGGCAAGGACGTCGACATTCTGAGCAACGACCTCGCCGTAGTTACTATTAAAATTCATACTTTGGTGATTCATTGGCGCCATTGCTGATGATTTCTCGTGGATATCGGCCTGAGTGGCGGGTTTGGTGATTATTGATGGAGAGGGACGGAGACGGCGGAGAAGGCTGGAGATTCGGTAGAGCCGGGCAGTGACGTGATGTTGTCTGGAGATTGAAAGTCTGAGAGTTGATGGAGAGAGAGGAAATGCGACGTTGATATAGACGGCGAGGGTTTGCTTGACGGGGAACGTTTGCGGATTGTGTCTTGCTTTTCAGATGTTGGTGAACAATGGAGGAGGTAAGTAGATTGGTAAAGGTTTGGGTAGGTAGTGGTGAAACCGGAAGCGGGATGGTTGATATGTGAAGAGAAAGAGGGAAGGGGGGGTCAGTGCTTCGGGGGCCTCGGCCATGACCATGGGAAGGAAGTATCCATCCATCCATTTTGTGTGTGCAAGCGCACACTGCTAACCCCCGGCTACCTTCCTTAGGTCATGTATATTTTAGTGGGGCCCTCTCACCTGAGGCTCAGGATTTTTGCTGCACTGTGGCGGGGCGTCGCCACCGTACAGGTCCATAGGATGGCGGAAGTGGCCACGACGGAAATACAGTGCGAATGTCACGGGCTTGACCGAATGCAAGACCCCTCCCACCGCTGATGGGAGAATGGCCAGTTAGTGACGTCTGGAACTTGGCGTCCCAACTAACGCGAACACCCTCCACTGGGAACAGCGCCCGGGTAGTACACCCGCAGCCACATGGTTGAGTCGACTGGTTGGTGACCGCCGATCGCCGCCCGGTGAGTAAGTACGAATAGAGCGAGGTTCCTGGGTGACCAATGGCATGCCAATTGGCCATGTTGTGATTCACCATTTGTGGATGCTCAATGGCTCACGATGATAAAGACGACATGGATGGAAGCGTTTGACGATGGCACACTGTGTGTGTCAGCCACTTTTCTCAGCATTTGAAGGGTCTAGAATTCTCCAGTGGTGTCGCTACCTACTGGGGCAGTAGAAGTCTAAGAAGATCGCACTGTCAGCACACTCTCAATGGGGGGGGGGGGGGCACTGTCGCAAATGCGGCGCAATTCGGCGCAATCCTATCGTCACAGAGCCTCCCTCTCTTCCTTCTCCATTTCGGCATTCGAGGGGTTGCAATTTGCATGATCCAATTGATTGTTATCCCTCCGTAATTCCTAATGACACGGAAATCTCCATCATGTCATGAATGAATCATCTTTCCTCATTCCTGAGGAATGACTCAATTAGAACTTGGCCAAAGAAAGATACCTACCTCGTCCCGTCAACGAGACCCCCAATGGTCCATGGCCCCAGTCATGTAAGTTGATTGGTGGAGCTCGTCACATTCCCTTCAACCCCGCGTTTTGCCCACCCTCATCCTCCTCTCTCAACATGGGCTCGGGGAACTGCATCCGTCCCGAGACCCTCACCGAAAACAGGTCCTGTGGCTTGGCCACTTTGCTCCCAAACTGCCACCTGCAAGCCCGTTGTTGTCGATCAGCAGCCCCCCCGCCGTCATCTCACCCTGTTCGAGTCTCACGTGAACCTCATGCGGAGCCCCAACGACATCCCTTCAAGCCTCACGACCTAAGACCTATACAAGTGCCATACTACGAAGACAAAAGAATTACGGGATGCCAAGTATTATGCGTCATCTATCCATGGCTCTGAAAACATGACACAGATGCCCCCGAGTGCCCGTTCCATACTACATACAACAACATGTGCGCCCTTTACATCTCCATCCCACAGTGCCTTGGCTATCATGACTCTTTCAAATGATCAATGTCTCCACCCTCGTCTTCTACCGTGTACCATGAAGTGGCCCAGATCGACTCGTCGAATACAGCAGCCATGCAAAAAACATTAATACTACTATCATACAGTTACCCCACTCGTGAATATTCTAATGCCGCCATATATACTAATGTGGATATCCCCCCCGTTTATATGCGTGCTCAACTCTCAGTT
This sequence comes from Fusarium robinianum, assembly GCA_013623725.1. Lineage (NCBI taxonomy): Eukaryota > Fungi > Ascomycota > Sordariomycetes > Hypocreales > Nectriaceae > Fusarium > Fusarium robinianum. The sequence continues at coordinate 20,552 of JABFFI010000813.1, read as the reverse complement.
CAATCATGAATGGCGTGCGCTCAAGCTTGCAAAGGCATCTGGGCTGTGTCGTCCATTCGTCCAGGCTAGGTCCATGCCTAGATTCATGCTTTCCCTGCTTCTAGCAGCAAAAGGATCTGGGGTCGTGGCGGGAGCAGCAATCGACGAAGATGCGCCTTTGCTCATAAAGGGGTTGGTTGGGGAGAGTGGCTGCGAGACGCTGCGGGACTGCACGACCGGCGCCGCGGGTGTTTGCAACGTCTGGTATTCAGGAATTGACGGGGGCTTGGATGCTTGTACCGGCCCAGCCGTCGATTGCTGCGGCGGAAGTTGGGCGTAGTTGCTGTAAAGCGCTAGGATAGACGCTTTGTCTGGCCGTTGGTATTGATAGACCTGCTGTGGTTGCTGCTGGGGCTGGGGCTGGGCCTGTTGCGGCTGCTGCCCAAAGAGCTGCTGCCCCATAGTCTGTTGTCCAAAGGGATTCTGGGCACTTGGCGCCTGTGCAGCTTGTTGCTGGATGACCTGCTGCTGTCCCATTGTTTGTTGTCCAAAGGGATTCTGAGCACCTGGAGACTGTGCAGGTTGTTGCTGGATGCCCTGCTGCTGTCCCATAGTCTGTTGTCCAAAGGGATTCTGGGCGCCTAGGGCCTGTGCAGCTTGTTGCTGGATGACCTGCTGCTGTCCGAGCTGCACCTGGCCGAGTTGCTGGCCGTGCTGTTGCTGGCCAAACGCCTGCTGGCCCACTTGTGCCGTAGGTAGGTTAGCGTTGGCGAAGAAAGGGTTCGATGCCGTCTCTGGAGGGTTCATCGGCGCTGGACTCTGGTAGACTGCGGAACCTCCAAACGGCGACGGAGTTGTGAATGATGTCTGAACCTGCTCAGGGATCTGGCCGAGGCTCGGGGAGGCGATTCGAGTTGGGGACCGGGCAAAGGGATTGTATCCGACCTGGCTCTGAGTCGTGCTCAGGGCAAGGGGGGCAACTGGGGCCTGCTGGATGGGTTGCTGTTGGACTGGGCTTGCAGCGCTCGGGAAGAACGGGTTGTACCCAGCTGGCTGCGGCTGCGGCTGCGACTGCATCGGCTGAGGGTACATCATGCTGCTAAAGCTTGTCGGCAGGTAAGTGTTGGGGGTTGTAGGAGCCGAGGGGGCCATCGCCGGGGGGAGCTGTATCTGCTGAGTGGCCGGGCCTCCGGTATGATGCGGGAATAGAGGTTGCGGAGGGGAGAGGGACATGCTCTGGAAGGCCTGGCTGAACGCATCCATCTGCTGCGGCGGTTGCTGAACAGGAGCTCCGAATGGATTCGTCTGACCGAACGGGTTCTTGCTTTGAAGACTACCCGTCGACTGTGCTGTCTGGGGCTGGGCTGGGCCAAGACTGTCGAATGGGTTTGTCGAGGCACTGGACGGGGTAGTTGGTCGATCTGTCGCTGATCGCGAGGGAACACTGAGGCCGGCACCCAGGCCCAGTCCCCCCGAGGTGGGCGTAATCGGCGTCAAGGACCTCGACGTGCGTAGGGTGTGCTCACGCGGCGACGGGGTTGGCAGAGGTGAGGGTCGACCGCTGCCTTCGCCCAAGCGCACCAGCGTCTCAATTGCTCGCTCCAGGTTTCCATTGACCCCCTTAAGCACAAGCGCATTGCGTTTGGTGTCGTGAAATCCCATGTCGCGCAACTGGACAAGTTTCTGGTCCATCTCATCGGGCTGGTCCAGGTCCACTGTCGCCCCAAACACCTTGGATGCCTTGTTGGTAAGTCTCGGAGATGGGCTCCGTACTGCCTGTGCTGCCGCCATCGCCCTGGCCTCCTTCTTCGACTTGGATGAGAGGGGGAAGATTGACGAGGCAGATCTGAAACCGAACTTTGTCGTGTTCTTGGGCGGCAACGGGGGCGGGGTCCCCTCGCCTAGGTGCGTAGGCCTGGGTTTTCCTGGTCCGTTGGCGGTGTTGTTCATGTACTTTTGGCGGATGAATCGCTCCATGGCTGAGTCGGCTTCGTCAGCATCGACGGGCACAGGTGGTTTGCGGTGCTCGGGGTTGTAAATGTTGTTCGAAGCAATGTTGCCAACCTTGCGCATGTTCTGCCAACGATGGTAAGTCTCTACTCTGTCCCTGACCAGGGTTCGGATAGTCATTTGCTCACGTCGACTTGCTCATTAGACCAGCTATCCATGCTCAGGGACTTGACCTTGGAGATGTGGGTGCCCAACTTCCGATGGATCGCAGCACATCTCATGCAGAGGAAAACGCCCAACTAACACCATGATTAGCTCTCGATACGGGATAGGGAGTAAGGCGGATAGGCGCCACGCAGAGGGGAGGCGTACGCTCCATGATGCCCAAGCTGCAAGCAAGTAAGGTCAGCAAAAGATGATGCCGGTGTCGGGGCGCGGGCGTTGTCGTGGGCGCCAGAGAGTGGTCGGAAGGCATACCTGGGTTACGCGCGTGACAATCGGCGCACATATTATTGCCCGGAACATTGTGAACGAGTTCCTGGAGGGCCTTCTCGTTCCGGGCCTGCTGGCGTTTGCTCAAGACTCCCGACATGATGCGGGGCCTGGACTGTACGGCACGGAGGTGGTCGCGGGACGAAACACAGAATCAACACGCCTCATCAAAAGGGTGTAACCGTGTCGGATCGGTCGCGGGAGCACGATGCCCGAAGTTCGCGGGGGACAGCAGACGGGGAGGTCGGAGGATGAGAGGCGGCAGACGGGAGACGGAGGACCGACGACGGCGAACGGGCGACCAGGACGGGGGGGGAAGAAGCAGGGGGTAATGGACGTATAACGGTAGATTAAGCAAAAAAGCAACGATTTACAGAAAAAGAGAGCGAAAGGAGAGACAGAGAAAGGATACGAATCAGCCGCTGAAGAGACGGAAGCCGAGCGAATCGCGAGGGGTAAACCAGGGCGAGAGAAAGGACAGGAGAGAGAAGGAGAGGGAGAGAGAGAAGGGAGATATTCCCACGAGGGTGTCGCGTTGTACGGGAGATGGAGTTAAAAGTGTTGGAAGGCATGGACCTTGTCGTTAGGGAAGGTGCGTGCGATTCAGGTGCGGATGCCAGGACCCTCCCATGGAAGTTCCGGGTGCAGGAGCCACCGAAGGCGCCAGGTGCGGGTGCGGGTAGTGGGTGGGTTCTCCAGCGGAAAAGTTAGGCGGGCACTGGCGTTGGCTCACTAGCAGGACAGTGGACGACGACGATTTTCCAGAGAAGAAAGAACACACACGAAAAAAAAAAAAAAAAAAAAAAAAAAAAAAAAAAAAAAAAGAGACAAGAGGGCCTAGGTGGATGAGGGGGTGAAAAGGGAGGGTAATTATTAGCTGATGAGAGAATAACAACAACAACAATAATAATAATAAAAATCCATCATCTCACTCACAATGAATGACCTGCAGTCTAAAACGACATGACCTGTCTGTCTTTGTCGACTCGGGTCCCGTCCATCCCCCCCAGAAATTCATCCCATGAGAAGCATCCCCCCCTATCCCCCAAAAAGGCTCAGAAGGGACTCGCCCAAGCCACAGTGGAGTTCTTCCAATGCACCGCTGTCCCTCGGGTCCCCTAGTTCCCCTTGTCGACATCCTAGCTGGGCTTAGTTCGGCCGCCGGTTGAAGCGTCTCGAAGGCCTTGGCTCGGCGGTGGTGCCAGGGGCAATGTCGCGTGGAAGACGGGCACCTCATGAACAATGAACAGGACTGCGTGAGAGACAAAAAGTGGTTGGATGTTGACGATGAATACCTTGGAGAGGCAGAGGGATGTGTACCACGTAGGTAGTGCCCGGGCTTGGTGGATTTACTATTATTGCACCGATAAAGGTGAGCACATAGTGGAGAGAATGAGTGAGAGCCGACGGAACTTGCAGTCTGCAGGCAATCCAGAATTATCGTACTCCGTACTCCGGATTCAATTCCCCCCCTCCCCTTCTGGGCTCGATCAACAAGGGGTAGACGGACGGGATTCCCTCGGAAGGGGTGATTTGAAGCGGGGCCATGCCAGCCCAGAGGAATCTATAAATGGGAATTTGTTGCCTGGGCTGGCTGGAGCTGACGTCGAGAGAGCGAAACCGAGACGGCACAACATGGGACATGGGAATTGTCTTGTTCGTGGTTCAACAAGGTTCCCTTTTCATGATGGTTCTTTAGGCTAGAGACCCCATCGAGCGCTATGCTGCTATCTGGCACCCAGTGTACCTAGATGGAATGCGATTGTTGGTCACTACTACTGACTTGAAGGCTAGACAAGAGAATATCAACTTCATGATTGACCATGTTGATCGATACCCTGAATTGGATGCTGATCACCCTCATGGCGTCAAAGAAGCTCATCGTTTAGAATCAGCCTTACCATACGGAGCAGTCCGTCATACAATGACATATCAAGAATCCAACAACGCCAAATAGTGCCACACTTTAATATCAGTCTTTACAATTTAGAAGTAATTTTGTCAGACTTTATTTGTTGTCAGAGAGATGAAGTTCCCGTCGGAGTTCCTGAGTAAGCAAACTCTCATCTCAAGTCATCTCTAACCCCTCCGTCAGCATCAGCGGCGCCCACTGTTGTCCCATACATCTTCGCTTCAACCAACCACCGCTGGCTCCCTCCTCGGCCAAGGGCTTACTCCAACCTCCACAAGCGGCGACACACCTTCATCATCACCATCATCCAGCCCCTCAGCATTCCACCCAATTTGGATTAAAAAAAAATAGCGGACATCCTCCACGCGTGCAACGGTTACCGTTGTCCGACACATCATCCACCCTTCCACGGCGTGTGTGGCTTGTCGTGGCTCATTTGTCGTGGCTGTGCTGTCACCGTTACTGGGGGGGACAAATCAGAAATTCGCTGCATAACAACCACATTTTCGAAGCCAGCGTTTTTCCCATTCAACCCCTGTTTAGCCCCGATTTCCAAGCACCAACCCTTACGAATATTAGTTGGCTGGTAGCGTTGCTGATACACGCTTCCGTCTCTGTCCACGTATAGCCCTACGTATAGCCTGGCTTCTCTAGGCTCCCACCTCGAGGCCATCCTCCCATCGCTCGATCAAAGGGCTGGGCCACGAGACGTCAGCCACCCCAATAAAAAGGCCAAGAACCCTCGGCATCCCGGGCAACAGAGACGGCGATCTGTCACCTTTGCCATTAAACGTCCCAAGCCCAATCCCCGGGCTCCGACACTCCCACCTTTTCGCGATACTCCCGAGTAAGCCGACAATGGATCATTGCTAAAAACCCGCAACAAAACTTGCCCGAACACCCCGAAACCTCTAGACCGAGCCCTCCAACAGCATTTATTAAGCACCCGTGGACCTCAAATCTCTCCCTACGAACGTCGAAACCCCTGGATTCCCCCCCCGCCTGGAACCCAGCGATTGCGCCCAACACATCATGGCGGGCATAGAGCAGCTCGAAGTCCACAGCAAGGTACGCCTCCCCTCCCTCTCTTACTGCGGGTCGCCATCGACATCGTGGGAGTCCGAATCCGAGTCCGACTCCGATATCTGCGTACTTGTTTGCTAACGCGCGGTAGTCGTATATTGTACGTTGGGCCAAAGTTGATGAGGGTGACACCCTCTCGTGGAGTGTTCAGCCTCACAAGAAGTCAATGTATTTACAATCTGCTTCTCTTGCTTCATGTCTGCGTCAGGGCTAATGTGACTACAGTAATTTCGGAATCGTCAAACACCCAGGCAGCGGCGCAACTACTCTCGCTTCCTCGATCGTCGACGAAGTCCATTCTGGTGCAGAGGAGACTCGTGGTGTCTCAGATGGCAAGTCGAGCCGTTTCTCCAAGAAGGACATCAACGCGCAAGACCTACTCAAGAACAAAGGCTTCATCCCCATAAAATGGATAGGGAAATGCGAGGCGGATAAGGTGTGCATCGGAACCCACGAGGTCCATCAAGGCCAGGGCGGTATGTACGGCCTCGTCTTCGACAACACCTTCTCCAAACAGACTTCAAAGACAGCAACCTTTGTCGTCATGACCTATCCGACGGGAGCGCCGCCCCAGACCTCCTCCCACCTACCAAATCTCCAGACCCCAAAGGCCGCTGCGAGCCAGACCAGCCTCGGACGGCATAGCAGTCCTCATCTTGACGGTGTCGCATCTGCCTCGCTCGACAGTCTTCACAGCCATAAGGCAGGCGGCAAGCCCACATCGGTGTCCGGTAGAAGTGAGGGCGGCTCGTCGATCAATTACCACGTGGGAAATCTTCACAAGAGGCGCCGCAAGAAGGGGCAGGGCTACGCTCGCCGCTTCTTCTCGCTCGACTTCTCTACCTGCACGCTTTCTTACTACTATAATCGCAACTCGTCGGCACTGCGAGGCGCGATCCCACTCAGCCTAGCTGCTATCGCTGCCGACGAAAGGCGAAGAGAGATCAGTATTGACTCTGGCGCCGAGGTCTGGCACCTCAAGGCACCCAACGACAGAGAATTTCAGGAATGGGCGCGCGCTCTCGAGCGGGCAAGTCGCGCTGCAAGGGGTTTGGAAGCAGTTGATCCCCCCCCGAAGAACGACATTCGGGTCAATACCCATCACGCCCCGCCAGTCCAGTCCTCCCCGCATGATGATCGAGAATGGCAACAGGTTGAGGCTCTGGTTAGCCGTGTTGTCGGAACCCGCGATGCGCTGCGTCGTTTGACAAGAGAGGTCGCGACTCAATCTCAATTGATACAACAACAACAACCGGCGAGCTCGTCCCAGTACCTTTCCCCTGGTTCTGCGAGCGCTATCGAAGATGGCGACGCATACTTTCCCTCGGCTCCAGAGAGGAGGTCGTTCTGGCGGCGTAAATCAAACACCCCTGCGCTCTCACCGGCGACACTCGGGGCTCCCACCGCTTCTGCGCTCGCGATACCGTCGCCAGCAGGCGTAACCACTACCGTTTCAGCAGGAAGTAAAGCAGCCCGGCGGAGATCGAAAGGCCCTGTCCAGGAAGAGAACTCGCTCCATGACCACTGTCAGGCTCTACTGGCCGACCTCGATTCGGTTGTGACGGAATTCACGACTCTCATCAATGGCAATAAGCGGCGCCGCATATCAATGCCTCCATCGGCTGGCGCTGTCCCGAGGAAGAGCATCGACACTATCTCTACGGCGGATGAATTCTTCGACGCTGAAGATGCCAACTCGGGGGTCCTCAAGATCGATGGAAGCGAGGACGAGACTCCTGGGACCGAGGGAGAGGAGGCCTCTTTCAGGGATAACTCATCGATGTCATCGATAGAAGAGGACGAAACAGTCAACTTGGACGACGCTACTCACTTGTATCCTACGAAGCCCAAGAGCCTCGCGCCGCTTCCGATCGACCAGCCCGTCGCTAGGAGGTCGATTATACCACCTGCAACTGTAGCCCCGCCGAGTCTGATCGCGTTTGTCAGGAAGAACGTTGGCAAGGACCTAAGCACTATCAGCATGCCCGTCTCGGCCAACGAGCCATTCTCTCTTCTCCAAAAGGTAGCCGAACAGCTAGAGTACGCGCAGTTGCTGAACCAAGCAGCGAGACAGTCGTCTCCTACGGATAGACTACTTTTCGTTGCTGCGTTTGCAATTTCGCAATTTAGTAGCGGCCGAGCCAAGGAGCGCGCTATCCGAAAGCCTTTCAACCCATTGCTCGGCGAGACCTTTGAGCTTGTCCGCTCCGAGAAGGAGGTTCCCGGAGGCTTCAGGCTTATTGTCGAGAAGGTCCAGCATCGACCTGTTGTCCTCGCCATGCAGGCAGACTCGTCCAACTGGTCCTTCTCCCAGTCACCAGCACCTGGCCAGAAGTTCTGGGGTAAGAGCGCCGAGATTACGACCGACGGCCGTGTGCGGGTTGTCCTGAGGTTGTCCAACGGATCAGAGGAGCGGTACTCGTGGAACATTGCCACCATGTTCCTGCGCAATGTCGTTATGGGTGAGAAGTACGTCGAGCCTGTTGGAACGATGCATGTCGTCAACGATAGTACCGGGCATAAGGCTGCGGTGGAGTTCAAGAGTAAGGGCATGTTTGGTGGACGAGCCGAGGACGTGGGGGTCGAGATTTTCAGCCCCGAAGGTGCCAATACCGGCAGCGGGTTGACGGGAACCTGGACGGGCGGCCTCAAGACCTCCGGTAAGGGCGGCGGACAGGACATCTGGCGCGTGGGCCCCCTGGTGGAAAACGCGGCACAGACATACGGCCTCACAACCTTTGCAGCATCTCTGAATGAAATCACCGAGATCGAGAAGGGCAAGCTGCCTCCGACGGACTGCCGACTCCGCCCCGATCAACGCTTGGCCGAGGAGGGCAGGCTTGACGATGCCGAGGAATGGAAGCACGAGCTAGAGGAAGCACAGCGTGCTCGGCGACGGGACATGGAAGAACGAGGCGAGGCCCATCGGCCCAAATGGTTTGTCAAGGCCGAGAACTCACCCGAGGATGAGGAGGTCTGGAGACTCAGAACCGGGAAGGAAGGTTACTGGGAGGAGCGAGCGAGAGGAAGCTGGCAAGGTATCGAGGACATCTTTGCCGTTCTTCCCAAGGAGGTGTAACGGGGAGGGCTGGCGGTAGCCACCCGTCTGTTATCTAGATACCCATAGATCTGTACGAGCCGGATAGGCGTACACAGTAGACGTGCATAGAAGCCGATGACGATGGAAGGCGAGTTGAAAATTTAACGATGAGCTTGTTTCATGATGACCAAATATGTTTATGTTACCCAGTGTTGAAGGATGTGTTGCCTCGATGGGATATTTTGAGACGCATAGAGGAGAAGCCGTATTATGACTGGCGGCCTCAACATAGACCGTCGGCGGATCTTCAGACGTCTTTGTCATGAACTCGCTGGCGCAATCTATACTTGGCTTTGAGGTTGAGTGTGTACCGACCGATGCTGGACTAGGATTAACTAAAGGGGTGGCCGAACATTGTGAAACGCCCCTCTTGTGACCGTCAGCTCGTCCAGGTACATATGTATCCATCTCGATTGCTGACGTTGTCGCTCCTTGGCCTCTCCTCTGAACCAGTCAGGGTTAGGAACAGCTTTGCGTTGGCAACAAGAGGAGAATGATCAGGGGGGGATGGGCGATGGCTCGTTCCATCGAGTGTTGGCTCTTGGCGATTGCTTGGCTCGCAGATCTGAGCTCTGGGCGCGCCTAGGTCGGGTGGCACTTCTTAGAGCAAGCCGTGTTGTTGTGCTTCGGGAGGAGTTGTGGACTTGGATGGGGTGAATGAGGTGCGGATCGTGGGGATCTTTGCGACGATTGAAATTTCGAGAGGTAGGCTTTGTTTTGTTTTGTTTTGTTTTGTTTTTGTTCCGACAACGTCCGAGATGTCAATCGTAATTCTATTGGAGAAGGGTGAATATCGGTTGGCGCTCGGGCAGACAGGGAAGTGTAAAGAGCTGTTATCAAGAGAGAGGCAATTTTTGTGTCCACGTTCCGAAGGCTGGCTTTGTTAACGGAGTCGAGGCAGTGTATCTCAATGTTATAGACCAGACTCTGAGGTCCCCGATAAAGGCCGAAAGAGGGATATCTTCTTTCTTCTTCGCCGAGTTCAATTTCAGCCTACTTGTCCAGTTAGCGGAACATCGCGGAACACACCTCCAATTCATAGAGACACCTAGACTGGGCGATATTCCTCAAGTTCAAAGATGGTTGGCAACGGAAATGCGGCAACAAATACCAACTATGTCGAGACGCGTTTACATAGTCAGAGTAGAGATGTGACGCCTCCAAGGCTTGTTTGGCGACTGATCGAACCGAACCCTTGATGCCGTGTCAAGTTTCACGAGTATGAGATGATGGTTGACAGGGGGAGCTTCAGTTGAGGAGGACGCTAATCGCGGAACTTGGGTCCCGTCGCTTTGAGACTGGAGGCGTGGCACCAGGGGTAAGGGGGCGTGTGACGATCGGCTTGACGGCCACGACGGCCCACTAGGTGCCAAAGTTGTGGGACAGAAAAGGGCCTGACGACGCGCGGCGGGACTTTTTGTGGGTGCCAGACTTGATCTGTAACTTGGAAGGTGCGGGTTAGTTAGTAGTACCGGTACGGAGTAGGTAGGTAGTTATCCGCCGGAGTCCAAAGGGTTGTTACAGATGTGTTGATCAGGTCAACTGAAACGAGCCTTGATTGGTGTGGCAAATGGCTTGGTCTTTCTTGGATTTCATCATGGAGTTGGGAAAAGAGAGAATCAATTGTGGCTGCGCAGGCTTGAGCAGTCTCGGCACATTCATCATTGACGACCTCGTGTACCTGGATACGAGGTGGTTAGCGTGTCAGCTGGTAAGTGCCAGGTTCAGAAAGAGAGTTTGGCAGTGCGTCTTTTGCCTTAGTAAACCTACCTAGGTGCCTATCTTTAGAAGGTGTGCAATTGAGGGCATACCTACAATACAATTCACATCTGGAGATGGTCTCGATCTTTGAAAAGATGAAAATCCTATTCAGGGGAAACAGTCAGCTTCTCTTACCGTGTACCGTGTTGCCTAACGCTCGTCCATCTTTATGACAACCTGATTACAGAGTCCACACACTCTCAATCATGAACTTGAGAACAAACATGGGGGGGGGAACGCTTCTCAGGTACGGCACCAGGTGAGCAACCAACCTGGGACCGGGTCTAACCCCTGATCAGCAGGCACAAAGACATGGTGCAACCAACCGTTGCCCGTCCTCGGACACACCACTCAACAACATCCGAGAGCGAGAGAGCAAAATCTCGCAATCCAATTTCAAAGCAAACCTTCTGATCTGGGGAGAGAAATTGGTTTCATGAAGTCGAAAAACAACAAAAAAAAAGAGACGTTTTGTTCAACGTCCCACACCGATGGCAAGGCGAATGAATGCACAGGGCTCAACAACAACGACGTTTGGCACTGAAATGAATGGACCAGACGAGCCCCACGTTTAATCACGAATCCCCAAGGTAAGGAACATCCACTTTTGACGGCGGCAGCACGCACACCAAGAATAGGTCGGCAGGTCGGCAGGATCATGTAAGAAGTTACTCCGTACCAAGCACGACCAGGGGGTTAATCGAGGGGGCGGAATCTATCGACGCACCAGCCGTATAGACGATGAATTAATTCATTCCTCAACCACCCATCCATCAGGCGAACCAAGAAAGAAAGGAAAGCTCCCTCCCTTCCTTGTTCCCATTATTACCGCTGACTCCACGTCGATTCGAATTGATTTGGTTTCGAAAGCCGTCGAGGAAACGGTCGTCTCACCTGTCTTGTACTTGTCCCTCTTTTTTTTCTTCGGACTCCTTGTTGGCCCGTTTTTTTTTTCTTGGTGTCTTCCAACAAGGCCATTCCAGCTCTGTCAATATAATTCCACTTCTCCCTCCCTCCCTCCCCCCTCCATACTCTTCTCTTCCTCCCCATTCCCCCGGTTGGCACGTCCCGTCGTTCTCGCCCGGTCTTTCTTTCTCGGTTGCCTATCCAACTCCCTCGTTGTTGGATTTTTGTTGTTACCTCGACTGTAATTCGCTTTCCTCGTCACAATCCATCCCCTCGCTCCCGCCTCCGACTTCCAGTCCCGGTTGTTGTCCGGTTAGAACGCGTCTCGAGATTTCGACAACACAAAACCTCAACTACAGATCGTTTCTCTTTCAGCGATTCTTGCTCCTCTTTGCCCGAGCTGTTCGATCTTGCTTGATACCGACTACTTACAATGAAGACCGTTTCTATCTTGTCCGCCTTGGCGGCCATCGGTGCCGTCTCGGCTACTCCCACTCTCAAGGATCCTCCTACCAAGCGCAGCGGTAGCATCCCCATTATCACAGCCTCTGGCACTGGTGAGTTACTCCCATCCCATGCCTCCACAGTCGTCTAAACTGTATTAACGTTTCCCAGCTTTCTGGGCCGGCGACGAGCGATTCTACCTCCGTGGTGTCGACTACCAGCCTGGTGGTGCCTCTGCCAACAAGGACCCTCTGGCTGATACCGATGTGTGCAAGCGCGACATTAAGCAATTCAAGGATCTCGGTATCAATGTGATCCGAGTCTACGCCGTTGACAACAAGGCCGACCATGATGAGTGCATGAACGAACTCGCCGATGCTGGCATCTACCTCGTCCTAGACGTCAACACTCCCAAGTACTCTATCAACCGCAAGGACCCCAAGCCCTCGTACAACACCAAGTATCTGCAGCACGTCTTCGCGACCGTCGAGATGTTCGCCAAGTACGACAACACTCTTGCCTTCTTCTCCGGTAACGAGGTCATGAACGACGAGGAGGACACCGACAAGTCTGCCCCCTACGTCAAGGCCGTCACCCGAGACATCAAGGCCTACATGAAGGCCCGTGATCTTCGCAAGGTCCCCGTCGGTTACTCCGCTGCCGATGTCTCCTCCAACCGCCTCCAGACTGCTGACTACATGAACTGCGGTTCCGACGACATGCGATCCGACTTTTTCGCTTTCAACGACTACTCGTGGTGCAACAGCGACTTCAAGACCTCTGGCTGGGATGTCAAGGTGAAGAACTTTACCGACTACGGTCTCCCTATCTTGTATGTAACCTGCACTTTCAGAGATTCTTTCTATGATACCATTACTGACCTCCCTCTAGCCTGTCGGAGTGGGGCTGCATCGAGAACCGCCCTCGTGAGTTTGAGGAGCTCTCGGCCATGATGAGCGAGCAGATGAGCAAGGTCTACTCTGGTGGCCTGATGTACGAGTATTCTATCGAGGACAACAAATACGGCATTGTCACCTTGAAGGGCGACAAGGTCGAGACCACCAAGGAGTACGACCTCTTCAAGGACGCTCTTGAGAAGTACCCTGCTCCCACCGGCTCCGGTGGTGCTGCCAAGACGACCCATGCCGCCAAGTGCCCCAAGTCCGAGTCTGTCTGGCAGGTCGACCCTAGTCTGGTCCCCGAGATGCCCGTCAAGGCCAAGCAGTTTTTGGAGGATGGCGCTGGTGCTGGCCCCGGCCTCAAGGGCAAGGGCTCTCAGAACGCCGCTGACAGTGGTACCGCCCCGTCCAACGCCCTCGCCGGTGACTCTGCTTCTCAGACTGGCGGTGCCGACTCCGAAGACGATGAGGACAACGCCGCCTCAGCACAGAGTGCCTTGAGCCTGGCTCCTCTCTGCGTCACCGCCGCTGCCATGTTCTTCACCGTTTTCGGCGCCGCCATTCTGTAAATGATAGACCTGCGTTTTTTTGTTTCTTGTTTTTTTTTTTTGCTGTGTNNTCTTGTTTTTTTTTTTTGCTGTGTGTCCGTACTTTATGAGGATTTCCGCCGCGGCGGCGGGCTCAAGCTCCCCCCCCTTGGGTTTGATGATGGGCATGGAAACAGGTTACCAGGGAGAGGATCTCTCTGGACAAGATGCACTGGACACGTCGAGTTCGTCGTTTATTTCTACAGGAGCAATTGGTGTCTTGTCCGGGAAGGGCAGACAGCCCCGGTAATGGTTATGGGACTATCTGGGCGATGGTCGCCTTTGTTTTCTACGTATAAGATGTCTTGTGAAAGCAGTATAGACTTTCTTATTTTGCATCTTGTGTCTCGAGATGTGAGTTGACTGTATGGGATAGTGATTCTTGAGAGGTTTCTGGTTGTGAATATTCGGATTTCTGTCTCGTTGTCCAGGATGGGCTCATGAACCGGTTCATGTGTGGTTGACGAGCTAGACACGTGAGAACGAAGCGGCACCGAAGGGACCGAGAGGTAGGGATGAGACCCAAAACGGACCTCGGCATCTTGCTTGTTCACCTTGTTCCCCGGATCGCAACCACATCCATACGCTTATTTACAACTTGTCAACTCAACATATTCTTATAATTCCTTAACATCATTCTCCTCTCTTCAACTATCCACATCTACAGTACACCCACCGTATAAAACAGCCAGCCAGTCAATCCTCGCCATCGCAATGACGTCGCCCTCCCCACTCCCAACTTACACAGCCTACCAGTACATGCTGGTCACCTCTCCGGCACCCTTCGTCGCGCATGTCGAAATCAACCGCCCGCAGAAGCTCAACGCCTTCTCGCGGCCCATGTGGCTCGAGTTTGGACGGGTGTTTCGACAGCTCAGCGACGATGCGGACGTGCGTGTCGTGGTGCTGAGCGGGGCGGGGGAGAGAGCTTTCACGGCTGGTCTGGATGTTCAGGCTGCGGCGGGTGATGAGACGGTTATGGGCGGTGGTGGGGATGTAGCGAGGAGGGCGAAAGGGTTGAGGAGCCATATTGAGGAGTTCCAGGAGTGTGTGAGCGCAATGGAGAAATGCGAGAAGCGTGAGTGTCACTTGGATTATTGAGAATGGGCGAAGACGCTAACATGGTTGGGTGTGCTTTGCTCATCTACAGCTGTCATCTGTGTGCTTCACGGTATCTCTATCGGTCTCGCCATTGACGTTGCCTGCTGCGCCGACATCCGAATCTGTGCTTCCACCACGCGGTTTGCGGTCAAAGAGGTTGACATTGGCCTGGCAGCCGACATTGGCACGCTGGCACGACTGCCCAAGGTCGTGGGGTCCTTCTCGTGGGTCAAAGACGTATGCTTGTCGGCGCGGGACTTTTCGGCGCAGGAGGCCCTGTCGGTGGGCTTCGTGAGCCAGGTGCACGAGGGCAAGGAGCCGGCGGTGCGGGCGGCCGTGGCTATGGCGACGGCGCTGGCGGAGAAGAGCCCGGTCGCGGTGCAGGGCACAAAGGAACTGCTCAACTACGGGCGGGATCACGATGTCGCGGATAGCTTGCGGTATACGAGGGTGTGGAATGCGGCGGCGTTGCAAGGCGAGGACTTTCCGCAGGCGCTGATGAGCGGTCTGAAGAAGATGAAGCCGAGGTTCGAGAAGTTGTAAATGGTTCAAGTCGGGAGTCGGAAACGGAGTCGGGGGCTGGGTGTTGGCCGACGGGTAGTTCGAGGATATGTTATGATGTGGTATACTAGATCGGATATTTGGGATTATCCCCGGCCCCGAGAGCTTTAATCGGAGCCAGATTCCTCCTCTGGAGGCAGATTCTCCTTGAGGCGCTGCAAAGATTTGTCAGACCCAGATAACAAAGCAGGGGAGGTTATCCAGAGGGTGTGGTGGTGACGCGGCGATCGACGATAAGTCTTGGAGGGGGGCAGAGAGGATAGCTCGGCGCACTCACATCTTCCAGCCTGGCCTTGAGCATCGAGACCATGTTTTCTTTAACAACAACGCGTTCTTCGTCGAGGTCCTCAATGATGTAATCGTGATTCTCGCTATCGATATTGACAATGATGGACTTTATGGAAGGGTCGCATTCGATAAGGACACCTGGGGGATCATCAATGATTGAGAATTCGACTCTCTCAAGGGCGAATGAATTGCTGCTGGGAGGGGGGGAACTGACCTCTGATAGCACGAGGCATGATGGCGGTAGTGATGTGATGTGAATGTATGGGTAGCAAGATTAGGTAGAGATGGAGACCGTGTAGTTGGTGCTTGAGGCTTTTCTCCACGTTTGCCGATGCAAGACTGGTCAGTCTGGCTCTGTTGCGAACAGGACGACGGAATGGGAACTTGGGAAGCTTGCCTGTCTGCCTTCCTTCCTTTCTGGAGATGGAAAAGTTCCGGGCTTTGTGGGGCCGGTCGCCCCCGCACGGGCCAACCAGTTCCCCCCCACCCCACTCGGCACGGGCTAACTTACTACAGTAGGTACCTGCTTCCTAACACGGACACACACTGGCTGGCTGGGAAAACACACGAGACTTGGGCAAAGTTGTGGAATCACATTCCAAATCACCGGGGCTGGCGATTTTTTTGCTCGTAAGCCTCTGAGCCTCGAACCAAGCCACCGCTAGAAGATAGGAGAGATGAAGAACTGGCAAAAAAACAAAAATCATCCTTGCTAATTCGACCCAGTGCAATGCCTTGGGGGGAAAAGGCTTGCCTTGCCAGCGCAAGGGTGAGTTGGATAGTAAGTGCATTGCTTCTTTGATGGGTGAGTTCTGAGTGAAAGAAAGATTGGTTTCCCCGCCACAGTGCTGCCGCAAAGCCGACCGGATTCCATGGATGTGTGTGTCCAAACTGTCACCCGTCACGCCCATAACACACACACACACACACGCACGCACCTTTCTAAGCCACCATGATGAAGTCACCCACGGCTTGGCCGGGTCTGGAAACAGCCCAGGGGAATTCTTCAACAGGAAAGGCCTCTAGAGAGAAGTCTGTGAATACGGGAGTACAAAAGACACATCCCCACCCACTCGTCCCGTTGTAGATGATGAGATGACGTGAACAAACTCCTCAAATCCTTTCTGAAGTTTTGCCATCCCATCCTTTTGCCTCTTACCTTGGATTTTTGGCATCTATCGACCCTTGACGTTTCATTCTTCGCTGTCCATCAGATATCGGGCTTGCTCGATATCCCAGAACTTACCAACCTATACGGAGTACCTACGACGGACAGTATCATCCCGGTCGTCCACACCACCTAGACACACACACCTTGTGCTCGACAACTTCCGTCCCACTCTTCCACAGCCGGATCATAATCGACGTCACCTGTCGATCATCCAGCCAACCTCGACCTACCTATCGATCTTTCTCTCCTCGTCAGCGCATTCAACAAGGAAACAGAAACATCACAACCTCCAACCACAAACACCATGTCCACAACGACGACGACGACAGTATCAGACGACAACAACGACGACTCGGCCTTTGGCTCTCTTTCCGCCCAGCCCTTCGCCTGGATCCTCATCCCCGTCGTAATCATCCTCTTCATCGGCCTCGTCGTCACCATCTATCGAGTCCGCAAACGCCGAAGCCGACGCGGACGACAGTGGCCAGGCCAAGGCTCCCGAGTCACGCCGGGCGGCAACACCGGCACGAGGCCAGGGGGGAATCGCACTACGGCCTGGGCAGGAACACGTTCCCAGGAGGGCCTCAACGAGCTCGGCGAGGCACCGCCGCCGTACGACGGGACGAAGGACAGACAGGACTCGATGGAGCTACAGGATCTGGAAGCTGGAAGAAGACCTCCCGACTATCCCGCTGAGCCGGGGCCGGCTGTGATAGCAAATGATCGGAGGGCTGATTGAGAGCGATAGCTGCTGGCTGGGATTTTGGGTTATGAGTCGCATGAAGTGAACGATACCTCGGTTTTGATGTCTGCGAGTGAACGACGGACGGTGGGAAACTATCTGTTGGAATACTGCGCGCGGAGTTTCGGTTTTCTTGTTTTGGAGCAACATATATATGAAATGCATATAAGAATAATGTGTTTGAAGACTATTCATCCTCCTTTTCGAGTGGCTACTGTCGTTGCGCCGTTGACTTCAGTCATGGCTGTGTGGACGTTAATGTTCTAGATCCATCAAGGTAGTCTGCTTCTGGGCCGCATATCCATGCGGACCTCATCGAGAAACATGTGACTGTTGCCGATATCCGACATTTGAGGATAATACTTTGGGGTGAAGAGTTTAGTTTGACGAGATTCATTGTGCAACATAGACAGGGTCTACGGACTTCCGTAGGGACACGACATTGAACAATTGCGGAGGCTAGAAGCAACCATCCGCCATAAAGCCGTGGACTTGCCTTGGCCAGCTTCGTCGATTGCCTGTTCACAAAGGTTGGCAGTGTGAGAAAGAGACATTGTGTCCGAGACGAGTGGGCCAAGATCCCTTACGATGGGACGGAACATCGCTGTCAGAGAGCCAAACGGTTCAGGGTTGCAGCAAGGGCCGCAGCCATTCCTCGATCAGAAGACAGGGAGTTACAACTGAACTTGACAGGAACAGCCAAAGCCACAGATCCGAGCATCGTTAGAGAATGGCCTCCTCGTGGTTTGGGTCTCTGGCTGCACGGCTTGCAGGAGGGGGAACCGGGATGGGCGGTGTGTTTGAGACTGACAAGCCCCCGTTTCGCAGCTGAAAAAAAAAAAAAGCAGCAGTGTGCAATTCGAGAGAAACAATCGACTAGATGAGCGTTGGCCTCGGACCCGGAACTTCAAGGATGGGACCCCATGTCGTGGGTGTGTCTTGCATGGCGCAATGAGAGGGTCTTGTCTGCCAGGGGGATCCATCGGAGAGGACGCCTCTTCTGCACGCAGACACTTGAGCTGAAAAGTGGCAGAACAAGTCGTAATGTGGGCGAGAGACTATCCGTGTTTGTTTGGGGTTTCCAGTTTATTCCGTACCTAGGGAGCTGAAAACAGTCCCGACTCGACGGCGACAAGTTACTCCATGAATTGGGTCGCAACTAGGCGCGGAGTGCTCCGTAGTTGGTCGTTAGTTGCAAGCGAAGTTCCGGAAAATGGGAGGTTGGAAAAAGGCTGTAATGGCGAAAACCAGCCCGTGTAACCCAATCTGTCGATAATTGAGTCGATAATGTTGCGCCCGCCAAGGACGATGAACATGGGGATACGAAAAAGGGCAAGCAGCACAGAAGGTCTCGAAATGGAGGAGGTTGACTCTCGAGTCTCCACTTGTTGGAGTCTGACAGAATTGTTGGGTGCGAAAACTCGAGTTGGCGAGTTTCTCGGAACTGAGGGAGGGCATTGCCTCCTTGTTAGTGTCTTCCCCAGTTAGGCTCACTTTTTTTTTTGCTGGACAAGCGGAAACTAGGGACGGGAGAGGCACTTGGCTCAAGTCTCATCCCGCCCAGGTTTTTAGTTTTCTGTCTCTTTGATGGGTGGCAAACACCTCATAACTATCCGGTAGTAGGAAGACCTTCCTGTCATCCAGATTGTGGCAACGTGAAACGAACGTTGGACAGAGTGGCAACTGGTTAATTGGACATCGAGGACAGGAACGTTTGGCCGAGGACTCAGCCCTACAACCCACTCGTCAGGTTCTTCCGGGACGGGCCTCAGAGAAATGTCTCGAGCCAGCGGGGGCAAAAGAGAGACAGGTTTACCTAGACTGAGTCAACTGATTCTCGGAGGAATAGGGAGAAGTCCCGCCCTCTCTCTCAGTCTAGAACTCTGAGTCTAGAACATGTAAGCATAGACATTTCGAGGGTGCTTCGTCGACAGAGCATCGACAATCAAAATGAGGCTCTCAGGTGATTTCCCGCCTTGTCGTCTCCCCGGCCACCGATCTTCAAAGACGCCTTTCCCCTTTGAGTGTCAATCTGGGGGCCGTCGGCCTGTTGGTCGATGGGTACCCGAGGACAAGTCAGCCAGAGAGTGACCGGGGTGGTGGGTGGTGGTTGGGGACCCTGGAGCTGTGATTGATTGATGACGCCGATGGGATGCCCCGTCAACAGGGAAGCACATGGGAAGGCATTGGGTAGCAGCCCAACTGGCGTTGGCGTGCCGCAGTCACATCCATAGGCTCTTGGAGGAGGGATGACTGGTTTGCAAATCACCACCATGGCAACGACGCTGCACCGCAAGTTGGCGCCATCGAGCGCCCTTCTTTCTCGCACTTCTCCTGCATACCTGCTGCACCTCGCTGCATCTTGCAGATGGACTCTCGTGTCCTCGCCATTGGTAGACAAGCCCACAGGTCGTGAGCTGGGCATGGTGACGCCGTCGCCGCTTGTCCCCATCTGGAGCCGTGGGTTAGTGGGAGCTCCGGCGAGCGGAACCCCGGCCGCCGGGCGCTATTGGACCGGTGGTGACGCCGGCAACGCCAACTCATCAACTCCAGCCGCCTTTCCTGTCTTGTCAACTCTTTTCAGGTCCAGTGTTGGATGGGAGTTGTCGATGGTTGTGGACAATAATACGGAGTGGGTACCTATCAGAGATTCAACAGTCAAGCCCGATGAGAAATAATTTTCCAGTGTGATTGTGATGGATGGTGCTTGTGGTTGTGTGTATGTACGTGTGTATCGTGGTGTTTATGGTGGTGGTTTTGATGGATGGTTTTCTGGTCAGCTCCACCGCTTGTTCGTTCCTTCCCGCCTCGTCTCTCTGTCGTCGCTGCCTTTTTTTTGTCTTTCCAGAAGCTACCGTTCGTTGCATTTTGAGCCAGGAATCAAAGAACAGGCAACCTCCATCCACACACACACAGAGACATCTTAAGATGACAACCCAAGTAAACCTGATAATCAATCAAAGAGAAATAGAAAATAGAGTATAACCAGGCGCCTACATCTTGTCCTCGATTGGCAGGGAAGCTTTGAGTGTGTGCAGTGAGTTTTCAACGAATGCTATGCGCTGGACGGGAAAACGGCCAACCTTCTTCTTTTTTTCTTCCCTCCTTCGCCGCCATCTGCAGTTCCATTTTCGGGCCCCTCCCAACCACCTCTCTCCCCCCCCATCTCCAAAAGCCTCGCCCAATTCCACTTTCCCTCCTTCACACACCCCTGGTCTTAGAGAGAGAACGCGCCACTCGTTCCCTGGCTGCAGTTCTTCTCCTCTTTACACTTTCCCTCTCGTCCTGCTGTCATTTGTTATCGGCTAAAGCAGGGTTTCCTTTTTCGCGCTTCTTCTATTTTTTTTTATTCCCTCCCCTTGCGACTGGGATTATTTTTTGGCGGCTCGCTTCCCGCCCCCCGTCTGACATCGGGTGCTTGCCTTGCCTCCTCCACATCCACCTAAATTGCGCCTGGTTGCTGCGGTTGCGACTTTGTTGGTCCGTTCACCGGGGAAAGTGAGAAGAGCACCGCACCACCACCACCAGACCCCCGACCGCCCAAACATCGTCCATACTTGCTGCTCTCTCCCCCCC
>JABFFI010000812.1:0-13802 GCA_013623725.1 Fusarium robinianum | reverse complement strand
CCCCCGATCCGTTATCTACTCTCCGCCCTCGCAAGGGTCGGCTGCCATCCTGTCTCTTCTCCCGTAGACCTGTATGGCCGTCCCTCTCAGCCCGTCGCACCACGAGGTGCCTCACTTTGATCTTTCTGCTTTGCTCAAGGCCAAGATGTCTCGCCCCGACTCCCCCAACAGCAACAGTGACAAGACGGCCCGCTCGTCCTTCTCCTCCGTGCGGGAGAACGACGATGGCCTTGCGCAGACCTTCACGCGGTCCAAGATTTCCTCCTACCTTCATGGGACGGAAGAGGTATTCGATGAATCACCCTCCGTTGAGATTGCACAGCCGTTGTTCCAGGCTCCTCTGACGCAGCCTCACAGTCGGCTTCATGGCTTTTGGTTTCCCGCCGATGGTTTTCGTGGGTGGAAGCAGATCCCAATCAAGGGCAAGGCCGCCAGCCGTAGCTGCGAGGACCTGCACAAGCTGTCCATGACATGGAGTTCTCCAGCGCCAGTCGTTAAGAAGCCCTTCAATCACTACGCCACTGGGACGTCTCCTCTGGAACGGCTCCCCAGCGAGGTTCTGGGTAAGTTCGCAAACATCACTGAACGCTAGGGTGTTGGGGGATTCCCCTAGGGTCCCCTGTCCCCTGTCCAAGAGGCCCGCGCTGACTCGCCGATCTCTAGGTGCTATAATCGATCTCCTCGTCATCGAGATTCCTCCCAATGGCCTCACGCCTCGAAACGCCGATTTGATGGCCCTCCTTCTAACTTCAAGATCCATCCACGCCGCGACCCTCAACACCCTCTACCGACACATTACGATCCCGCACTCGCGTATCTTCCGCAAGTTCCTCGCGACCATCACCGAGTATCCGGCGCTGGCTTCCATCGTGCGGCGATTGGACTTTAGCCACTTCAATCCCTCCACCATCTTCTCCACTGCGAGCGAAAGGGCTCAGACACGAAATCTGACCAACGAGACCCTGCTGCATTGTTTGGAGCTGACCCCATATCTCCAGGAGTTCCTTGCGCAAGAGTACATCGACGAGGATCTAGGGCCCGATGTCCTCAAGAAGCTGTTCTTCGACATGCCCCGCCTCAATGCCGTGGACTTTTGCGGTTGCTCCTCGCCCGCCTTCAAGAACGCCTTTGGAAGCCTTCTTCAGGCCCCCTGGCCTGAAACCCTGTCGCTGACTCGACTCTCCTTCCACAAGTGCCTGAACTTGCCAGGCTCCATCTTCGAAACAATCCTGCCTCGCCTTGACAGAGTGACGCACCTTGATCTCGCTGGAACGCGAGTGACGGACAAGGCCCTCCAGAGCCTCCCTGAAACGGCCAGGCTTACCCATCTCAACCTTGCTAAGTGCAGAGAGCTTTCCTCCGAGGTTGTCGTCAAGTTCATCACCACCCATCCCGCAATTATCCAGACTATTGTCGTTCTTAGCTTGGCGACCAATGCGAGCAGCCATCTCCTCCTCGGAAAGGCCGACGTCGACGCAATTCTTCCTCGGCTGCCGACCACCCTCCGATCCCTAAGCTTGAAGGGTAGCAGGATGGATCCCTCTCAGATCCCCCTCCTTACACCCCTCGTGGAGCACCTTGAAGAGCTCGCTATCGGCCGAGGCTTGGACCTCGGAGATATGCACCGACTGTTGTATCAAAATCAGCAGTGGATCCCGCACAGTCTCCGGTATCTTGACGTGTCCGACCTTGATACCATCATCGGAAGCGCCAGCGCGTTGTTGAATGCTGCTTCTGCCCCTCTTCATGTCATCGAGCTCGAAGAGCGTGCTTACGAACGAGCCGCCAAGGCCAAGAAGGGCCTTGAGCGCGTGGGATGGACGCCAAAGGAGTTCGGCAGCCGTTACTGGCTGGTCCGGCTGAACTCGGATGGCACTACTAGAGACAACGGTGCCCGATGGTGGAAGATGGGTGCTGAGAGCTGGGGTATGAGGAAGATTCCGGTTGCGGAGGCCGACGTCGGAGGCATGTACGGCACGTTTATGTTCGGTCGACGACTATAAGCGACGACGTGCGACGATGGACGATTTGCAGCACCTTTTTTTTATTAACCCAACTCATTGTATTTCACAAGATTTTGTTGGATGGCTTGGTTTGGTTTGGTTGCATCAAGGTCGCATTATATCCGGGGCGCAATATGTTATACAAAATTAGCGGTAAAAAGTCATTTTGGTGCAGAAGCGTTTTTATACACGAAGATGACGAAAGAAAAAAAACAAACAGATATAATCAATAATGACTTGATGAATTTGTCAAATGGTTTGCGTGCCTGTCTGTGCTTGATTACGTGAAACTGCTTAGAGCCACAACCAGAGCAATGAAAGTTCCAAAGCGTTTGAGAGGTTTGAGCGGACTACATAACATAGTAAGCAAGTTGTCGGAGTTTTTCGGAAGAGCAACTCGTTCGCCCTGAGTGTTTCGCATCTAAATCATACATGCATATTGGGACCGAATCCGACTATGCAGTAGGTAGGTATGTAAGTCAAGGTATGAAGGGTCCCAGCCAGTAGCAGCGATGGATCTTGCCAGTTATTGTCTCAGTTTGAGGGCATCCCTCGAGCACCGCCATCTCAAGCTAG
This sequence comes from Fusarium robinianum, assembly GCA_013623725.1. Classification (NCBI taxonomy): domain Eukaryota; kingdom Fungi; phylum Ascomycota; class Sordariomycetes; order Hypocreales; family Nectriaceae; genus Fusarium; species Fusarium robinianum. The sequence goes on along the minus strand of JABFFI010000812.1, from coordinate 11,223 downwards.
TGTTCAAAGACGTTCCCGCTTTGTTCCTGCATGCCATTATGTGGCGCGTGGCTGTGCATAAGTTACGTCGCCATATCATGTGACTCGACCTGCGGAACAACAAGGCCCCGTCATGCCAGTTCCCCTTGCGACGTAACCGCGACGGGACGTGCCTTGATCTTCGACAAGCTCCATCTCAACCACTATCCAAGCCTTGGTGCTTCAGAGGCATCATCATGGCACCCAAACAGGACACCCCGTTCCGCTCGGCGGACATGAGCATGGTCCAGCTCTATGTCTCCAACGAAATTGGCCGCGAGGTTGTCACGGCTCTTGGCGAGCTTGGTCTCTGCCAATTCCGAGACGTAAGCCAATGCTTCCATCAATTCCCAGCTCGAAACACCAAGCTAACGTCACTTTCGCCATCTAGCTCAACGAGAAAGTCAGTGCCTTTCAACGTACTTTCACCCAAGAGATTCGACGACTCGATAATGTTGAGCGACAGCTGCGTACGTCATCCCTAGGCAACCACGAAAGCTTACCCCTAACAATCTCTAGGGTACTTCTATGCTCAGATGGAAAAGATTGGTATCCCTCTTCGGAAGCTCGATCTTGATGTCGAACGACTCGCCTCGCCATCAACTTCCGAAATTGACGAGCTCACCGAGCGAAGCCAGAAGCTGGAGCAGCGGATTTCGGCCCTGAACGAGAGCTACGAGACCCTGAAGAAGCGCGAGGGCGATCTGACTGAATGGCGCTGGGTCCTACGCGAGGCTGGTAGCTTCTTCGACCGCGCCCACGGGAACGTCGAAGAGATCCGGGCCTCGACCGACAACGACGACGCTCCGCTGCTCTCAGACATCGAGCAACACCAGGGAGCTGCCGAGGTTGAGCGATCCTTCTCGGGAATGAACATAGGTTTCGTTGCTGGTGTCATTGCTAGAGACAGAGTTGGCGCCTTTGAGCGTATTCTCTGGAGAACTCTGCGCGGCAATCTGTACATGAACCAGTCCGAGATTCCCGAACCTCTCATCGACCCCTCCAACAACGAAGCTATCAACAAGAACGTCTTTGTCATCTTCGCCCATGGCAAGGAGATTCTTGCCAAGATTCGCAAGATTTCAGAGTCGATGGGCGCTGAGGTCTACAACGTCGATGAGAATAGCGACCTCCGACGCGACCAGATTCACGAGGTCAACGGTCGCCTTGAGGACGTTCAGAATGTTCTCCACAACACTCAGGCCACGCTTCAGGTGGAGCTCAACCAGATCTCCCAGTCGGTATCCGCCTGGATGGTCCTCGTTGCGAAGGAGAAGGCTGTCTACAACACCCTCAACCTCTTCTCATACGATAGCGCTCGCCGTACCCTCATTGCTGAGGCGTGGGTACCTACCAATGATCTCCCTCTGATCAGGACGACTCTTCAGGATGTTACTAACAGAGCTGGCCTCTCTGTGCCCTCGATTATCAACCAGATTCAGACCAACAAGAAGCCCCCGACCTATCTCAAGACCAACAAGTTCACCGAGGGCTTCCAGACCATTGTCAATGCTTACGGTACTGCTACCTACCAGGAAGTCAACCCGGCCATCCCGGTTTTTGTCACTTTCCCCTTCCTCTTTGCTGTCATGTTTGGTGATTTTGGCCATGCCATCATCATGCTTTCCGCGGCCCTCGCCATGATCTATTGGGAGAAGCCACTCAAGAAGGTCACTTTCGAGCTCTTTGCCATGATCTTTTATGGTCGATACATTGCTCTCGTCATGGCCGTGTTCTCCATTTTCACTGGTCTTATCTACAACGATGCCTTCTCGAAGTCAATGACTCTGTTCGACAGCGCCTGGGAGTACAGGAAGCCTGAGGGTTGGACCAATATCACACCGGTTATTGGAACCTTGAACGATAAGGGCAACCGTTACCCCTTCGGTCTGGATCCGGCTTGGCACGGCACTGAGAACGATCTCCTCTTCAGCAACTCGTACAAGATGAAGATGAGTATTATTCTTGGTTGGGCGCACATGACCTACTCGCTGTGCTTCGCCTACATCAACGCTCGTCACTTCAAGAAGCCCATCGATATTTGGGGCAACTTCATCCCGGGCATGATCTTCTTCCAATCCATCTTTGGCTATCTTGTTATCTGCATTATTTACAAGTGGTCGGTAGACTGGCTCGGAACCGGACGTCAGCCTCCTGGTCTTCTGAACATGCTGATCTACATGTTCCTTCAGCCTGGTTTCGTGGACGAGGAGCTGTACGCTGGACAGTCGACTGTGCAGATCATTCTCTTGCTCCTCGCGTTCATTCAGGTCCCTATCCTGCTTTTCCTCAAGCCTTTCTATCTCAGATGGGAGCACAACCGGGCAAGAGCCAAGGGCTACCGTAGCATAGGGGAAACCTCCCGCGTTAGTGCCCTGGATGGTGACGATGAGGATGGCCGTGGCCACAGCTTTGACGAGGATGGCGAGGGTGTTGCTATGATCTCGCAGAATATTGACGAGGAGCATGAAGAGTTCGAGTTCAGCGAGGTCATGATCCATCAGGTTATCCATACCATTGGTAAGTTCTCCTCGCGATCGATGGGAATGATGTGGTCGCTAACAATACTCCCAGAGTTCTGTCTCAACTGTGTTTCTCACACTGCTTCCTATCTTCGTCTCTGGGCTTTGTCTCTGGCTCATCAGCAGCTGAGCGTTGTGCTTTGGAACATGACTATCGGGCCTGCTCTGGTCACCCCTGGCGTTACCGGTGTCATCATGATTGTGATTTGCTTTTACATGTGGTTCTTCTTGAGTAAGTCACTCTCACGTCTACGAAGTTCAAACCCAGCTAATCCTTCTCTCAGCGATTGCCATTCTCGTTTGCATGGAGGGTACCAGTGCCATGTTGCACTCGCTCCGATTGGCGTGGGTTGAGTCTTTCTCCAAGTTTGCTGAGTTTGCGGGTTGGCCGTTCGCCCCCTTCTCGTTTAACACGTTGTTGGAAGAGTCGGAGGATTTGAAGAATTACTTGGGATAATACGGGCGAGTTTCATGGGAGGACAATGATTTCGTTACTAGTAGACTCTTGTCCCTTTGTATGATAGGTAACATGGTGTGACTTTAGAATTAAGCTGGCTGTTATGCCACATTTCCCTTGGACCTTGCGAATGGTTAAACCTGAAAGCTATCCCTCTATCGTCGCGATATATTCTCCCGTGTGCTCGTCACACCGTAGGCTTTCAACCTTCTTTCATCTTTGTGCCGTCTCCTAATTCAACCCCAGAGTGGCGCTGTCACCTCGACAGCTCGCTCCACGACAGCCCTCACTCTGTCCGCAAAGATCTTATTATTGCACTCCACCTCAAGGTCCTCCAACCATACCGTCGCCGCCATCCTGTCCACTTTGATCGAGACCCCCGGCACGGGGATTCCAATCTTGTGCAGCCTCTCAATCTCCTTGCGCTGGCGCTCCTCCAGCTTGGCATCCTCCTCATCCTCGTCCTCGATCTTCATGGCATCCTCATCGACCGCCTCCTCGGCCTTGGTCTCGGCCACCTCCTCCTTGGGCAGCTTGGGCGTCGGCACGGGCGCCACGTTGTCCTGGCCGAACTGGGCTTCGAGGAACCAGAGTAGGCGCTCGAGACGCTCTTCAGGGGTGGCGGTGCGGTGGGGGTTTGAGGCGGGGAGGGGGTCGTGGGTGTGGGAGTGTTTAGCAGAGGATCGCTTCACAGCGGCGGGGGAGCTCTCGACGGAGAAGAGGACGGCCATGACGGAGTCGGCGATGCCGTCGTTGAGCATGTTGCCCTCCCATTCAAGCTCGACTTCGCCGTTGGTGCGGTAGCGGACAGAGACGCAGCCCATGACGAGATAGGCGGCAACGAGGTTGGCGACCTCTTCATCGGCGTCTTCTTGCTTGGAGTCTTCTCCGTCGGTGATCTCCATGGGGCCGCCGTTGGCATGGCCATTCTTCCCGCGGCGCATTTCGGGCAGCTCCTCGATGGTGCCGAACGTCCCCTCGAGAGCCCACTTGACGAGGTCGACGCCCGCGGCGCTGAGGGTGAGGCGCTGCTTGCAGATGATGGTGGTGGTGTTGAGACCAGCGTACTCGCGCAGGTCCTCGGGCGCCATGAGAGAGAGCTTGAAGTCGTTCTGGACGAGGACGCCGGTTACGAGAGGGGGCGCGACAGACGGGTCGGGGTGGATGGCCTGGGGAGGTTGGATTGATGCGAGCTTGCCGACGACTTTGGCGGTCTTGTCGGCTTTGAAGGGGATGCGGAGTTCTTCGCAGTTACGGGGGGAGTAGACCTTAACTTTTGCGGTTTTGTTGGCGTTGAGGGAGAGCAGCTTAGACTTGAGACGCATCATGTTGTGCTGTTCGCCGTGGACGAGGATCTAAAATGAAACGGGAGGTTAGCTCAGCTCAAGAACACGCCGTGCTCAGGTGAATTGACGAAACTTACAACAACAGGCGCAGCAACTTCTTCGATGAACTCCCGGTTCTCGACACCGTCAACGTGCGCAGCGAATGAGTACTCCTGAACACTGCACCTCCGGGGGATGAGCACCTTTTCACCATCGCCTCCGGGCATGCGACGAGCGCTAGCCATGCTCCGCGACATGACGGCTTGGATCTGGTCGGGCTCCTGCATGATCTGCTTGGCCATGGTGCCTTCGACACTGTAACCCGTGATGATGACGCCGTTCTTCTCGCTCGGCGCCCAACGCTCCAGTAACTCGCGGCTCACACCGTTTTGGAGCATACCTGGACTGGCGAGCATAACGCAGCCGCCCACGTCGTCAAAGCGCTCCAAGTTCTTGAGAGACCGAATATACTTGAAATCCCAAGGGCCGCCCTTGCCAGCACTGTCACCAGAGGCTTCGGCCTCGGCCATGCGCTCGCGGAAGAGTCGCTTGATGTTGTCGTTCATTGCGCCGACATAGGTCTGGTAGACAAGCATACACTTGCGCGCCAGGTTACTGGCATAGTAGATGGGATATCTCTGGAACTCCGAGTGCTTGCCCCAGTACTCGTCGAGGATGAGGAGGAGTTCTTGGGCTCGTCCAAGAGCGAAGACGGGCATGAGCACACGACCTCCACGGTTGAGGATGCTAGTGATGGATTTCATGAGGGCTTGCTCTCTCTCGAGTCGGGGGACGTGAGAGGCGATTCCATAGGTGGATTCTGTGATGAGAACATCGATCTTGACACCCTTGGGGACTTCGGCGGAAACCAAATGTCGATCTTGCTCGCGGGAGTAGTCTCCAGTGAAGAAAACGTTGAGACCTGCGATCTCGATGAGGAACATAGCTGCTCCGAGAACATGGCCGGCAGGGTAGGGCGTAATTCTGATGGAGGAGATAGTGTGTGTGGTGTGATAATCAATAGCTTCAATCTGAGGGAACGTGTTGAGATGATCTTGCTCTGTGTAGACAGGCTGGGAACTCGGGTTTGACGACGTGTTGCCTACTCGGACACTGTCCTGGATGAGCCACTTGTAAATGGCCTTTGTAGGATGTGTCATGAAGACACGTCCCCGGAAGTTGGTCTTTGCAAGCACGTATGGCAGGGACGCGGCATGGTCAACGTGGAAACTATTGCTTGTTAGCAATGGTCCTCTGGAGAAGCTGATCTGGCTGGAAGAGGATCGACGGAGAAGGGGGGCGATCAAGGACAGGACGGCATCACAGGACGAGGAGCAAGGAGACGGGCAAGTGGAGGGAAGACTGTATTGTATTCATATGGCATAGAACGCGAAGATATCACAAGAATAAGGTAGATACTGGGCTGGGACAGCACTACCCGTCCCATCACAACAACACCAATGTCGTCCCTCGCCCTGTCCAGCCTATCTCGTCGAAGGAATTGTTTTGGGAGGAAGGATGCGCTTACTGGCTGATGAGGAGCACGTCGACGGTGCTGAGATCGAAATCGTCGTAAAAGGGAAGGGCGGCGAGACCATCATAGGCAGGATGTTGGCCGGCATCGAGCTGGCGACGGGTATTAGACAAACAAGGGCGTGACAAACAAGAGCTGGGCTGGATAGCTGTCGCAAACCGCTTACCATGACCGTCTTCCCTTTGTATTGAATGATGTGACATGACCGTCCGACTTCGTTGCCGCCGCCCAGGCAGAGGAACATGAGCTCGTCCGCAGGGTCTACGGGTTCCTCAGCCGCAGCGGCGTTCATCGCCGACGCCTTTCTCTTGGATGACATGGTGTCGCGCGGGCGCCTCGGTCTCTATTGGTGGCAGATCACATGCATGAGTAGGAATAATTAGTCCCTAGAGCGTTAGCAGGGTGGTTCCCCTTGATCGCGGCGCGCAAACGGCCGTGATGCACGCAGAGCAACAATGGGTGAAGCAATATTTAGGCTGGTGATGAATAGGTAGATGGATGGAAGGGATTGGTCTGGAAGAACAATAGGCAGGTTCTATTGAGGGAGCGACAAAAGGATGCCGTTTAAGTCCGGCTAAAGACCGGCAATTGCTCTTTGAGGCTCAGTTCACGTGACTTTAAAACTACGCGACACACGTTCTCCAGACGAATCTCCGTTCTTCACAGTCTTTCCCAGTGAAGGCAACGATCTCTCATTAACGACCGAATCCAACGCCTTCATCTCGCGACGACATATATCCTTCTTCTGCGGACGGACCGTTCTCCCGTGGAACGCGATTTAAGCCCCCCCGAAACGTCCATCGAGATTGAGCGCGTCGGATGGGAGGTGTCAGCCTAACGTGACAGGCTTCCCTGCCTGCTAAGCTTGCCTACCTACCCATTCTTTCGCACCCTCACCTCGATTCCTCTCCCGCCCCAGCGCGATCGAATCTCACGCTCGTCACCATGGCTCAGCCTCAACCCCAGGCGCAGGTCCCGCCACGGGCGTTTTCGCCGCCGCAACCTACCCCTTCGCCGGCCGCGTCGCAGTCAGCTTTCGCGCTTCCTCCGAACAAACGTGTCCGCACAGATGGTCCTCCATCGCAGCCCGAGTCGCCTTATGCTACGTCCCCGTATACCGCTAGTCCCGGACCTGCCGGGTCGCCGCCTGCCGCCGCTGGGTCTCCTGCTTTCGTTCAAAGTCCAGCTCTGCCGACCACCTATTCCACACCATATACGAATGGGCACACGACGCCCGGTCTGAGTCTCCCAGATGCGCGACCGAACTCTACACCACCAGTTCATACACCACATCATTTACCCACGCCTGTGCCGCAATACACCACCGCGGCAATGGCTCCTCTGCCAGCCCCAGCCGTGGCTCCCGTCATGGCCCTAGGACCGGGACCCGGTATAATGGGTCCTCCACAGAGGCCTGCAGAACGCCCGACCAAGGATTACGAATACGATGTGACCGACTCGCTCGCCGGCACCGGTATCGATCTCCGCGCCGAAGAACAATTCATGAATGACATGTACGCGAATGACTTTGAAGAGGCGAGAACGGGTTTCGCGAATCACCCCCCGGGGTCCAAAGGCAGCTTCTATGGCGCCGGACCCGCGAACCAGCCGGCCCAAACTGCGGCGGCTGAGCAGTCGCAAAACCAGTTCGCTGCGCAAGAGGCTGAGAGAGCTTGGTTGGAATCGTCGAGGCGGTTGGCTATGCAGAGAACACAGGAGATTGGAGATCCTTTTCTGCTGGTCGCTCTGCTGCATCGACGCGCCGAGAAGATTGCTAGAGAGAATCACTTGTCGCTCAACCTCGACCTCAAGAATAACGGCCAGACGATGGGCAAGATGAGACTCCCAGAGCAGTTTCCGCAGCCCAAGGTCAGCGTGAGAATGACGCCCGGGCCTGATTCAACCACAGTTCACACTACAGGGTCATACGTCCCTCACGATGCCTTTCTTGTTGATCAGCTCGCGTTGATGTCAATTGCAACGAAGCAAAGATTGCGAGAGCTTCTTGAGGACGCGAATGCCGTGGCATGCAATCGGCAGAAGACGTCGCATGGTGACATTCCCGAAGACTGGGCTCCGGCTGGGGCGCCTATGAATGCAGAGCCGTTGGAACCCATTGAGAAGGCTGCTGAAGGAGCAGAAGTGGAGAGTGCCGACGGGGGGGGCACGAATCCTCTGAAACGTGAGTGCAGCTACGACGGGAATGTTTCTGATTATGCTCACACGCCCTGCAGGCTCCAGCGACGCAGCCGACTTGACAAACGGGACTACACCGCCAGCCAAGCTACCTAAGATCTCGTCATACATGATGACGACGATGCGTGAACTAGCGCGCCAAGAACGCGACTGGGAAGAAGCTCGTCTTCGTAAGCGCCAGCGTCGCAAGGACGGTATCCCAGACTCGGGGACGACCACTTCGCGAGCTGGTAGTGTGGCACCGGGCACGCCTGGGTCAGTGGCTCCGGAGCCAGAGAAGGCCCTGACCAAGAAAGAAATGAAGAAGAGCCAGGCGCTTAAAGCAGCCGAAGCCAACAGCCACGCCAACCAGAATATGACGAGCAGCATGTTTGCAGGCCTCGGTGGCAAAGGTGGTCTCTTTGGAAAGAAGAAGACCGGCAAGACCTACGACTGGATGAACGTTGGCCGTGGAGGAAGTGGGACTAGTACTCCTACGAGAACGTCTTCCGGCTCCGGCAAGGGGACTGGAGGTGCCGCTGCTGCTCCGGCCCCGGCCAACCTCGCCCTAACAACCGAGGGGCGGAACCGACTCGGCACATGGCGAGAGGACAAAGAGAAGGGAAAGAATATTCAGCTACGGGACTGGGTTACCGTGCTGGAACGAGACGGACGAGAGCTTCGAACTCTCCAACAAGCTTACATGAGCTTGGACGCATCGAATCCCAAGTAACGCCAATACTATCTTGGCGGTTGAAGTAATGAAAAGAGCTGAAGCGCGCAGGGGGGTGGGAGCAGAGCACTGAGGGCTAGGACAAAGGGGGCATGATACCCTTCGCCGATCATATGTTTTCGCGCGTTTAATTAGCCCGGCGTTTTTTTTTTTCCCTTTCAGGCGTAAAGGGGGACAGGAGGGTTTTTTTTTTTTTTTTGGGGCATGCATGCACTGCAGTAAAGAAGGCAGACATTGAAGCAAGTCAAGACTGAAGGGGGGGGGGGCGCCCTAGGCTGAAGAAGAAACAGCCGGATATTCCATGAATGGATATCGCATCATCGCAGACTTGTCGCCATGGATTCATCAGCTACCCAGGCTTGAAGGGACAGGCAAGGAGGGCCTCAGACATGGGGCCAAGAAAGGGGAAAACGAGGGTGAATAAGTAGCGAGGAGAAAAGAAGAATTTAACAAGATGCTCAAAAGAGAATTCCGCTCTATGACGAGAACATTCCTGAGGTGAAGCCGAGGAGGGAGATGACCGGTATGGAGTTCGTTTCCACGGTTTTAGGGGATAGTATTGGGGGGGGAGACTCTTGATGGTGTTGATTTGCTTATCTACGAAGTAGTTATCTTCAAGATGCCCAAATACTTCCAATACATACATAGGTAGTAAAGCGCTATTAGTCAATTGAGGAGGACTTCAACTATTGTGTGGAAAAGTGGGACGATGGCGGCATCACCTTCACCCCTCTCTTCAACCTCGAACAGAACAGAAGAGATAACTAGTCCATTCTTATTCCTTGGACGAACAACCAGTCTCGGGGAATCATCAACCTGTCTTTCTTTTTCAGTGTCAACAGACTACCTACCTCTGTCCAATTCCTCGCTTCGTCTCTGTACAAGAGGGAGGCAACAATCACGATCCCAAAGCAAGGGCGTCAAGAATCCCCCTCCTCCAGAGCTCAAGGTACAGAGATCTAGATCGATCTCATACCCGACACGGGAGGACCCAGAGCCCACAGCCGAGTTTTGCTTGAACCTGTCTCACAATGGCGATTGCGGTAAGACCACACGGGATGCGATCCCCTTGTCTCTGATCGGAAGGGAGAGACAAACAAGAGCGAACCTGTCTGAGAGGAGGCTAATGGAGTCGTTTTTGGGGGACACCCCCCCTGCTTTAGGCCATCGGACAGATTTGCGCTACGGCGTCAATCAAGGGGAATCTGGAACAATGTGTTAGATTGGTGGGAAAGGCCGCAGCGGGAGGCGCAAAAGTGAGTGAGTCCGGTTGTTGAGTTTTGAGGGCCATCACGGGCCATGTCTCGGTGATGGGTTGAGTCGACGGGCGGATTCCATCAAGCGATGGCTGGTGAACGTTGTGTTACCTGATCATCATCATGATCAATCACATCTCGCATTTCATCTGGGGTCGAGACGCGGCTCAATTGTGCCGTGAGACCTACGCAGGGCCGACTTGGATGAGACAAAACACCACCACCACCACTCTCACACACTCCTCATCACATTGGGGCATTTACGTCACCCATAAACCCGGCGATACTTACCCTTCACCGTCCTCCACCACTGTTCACACGGTATACTTACACCGTCTCTCTCCCCAGGTACTCTTCCTCCCTGAAGCCTCCGACTACATCGCCCCGGACGGCCAAACCTCGATTGCCCTCGCCGAGCCGCAATCCACATCCCCCTTCGTCAAGGGCCTCCAGGAAGCGGCACGCACCCACCGCGTCGCCGTCCACGTGGGCATCCACCACCGAGGCGAGGCCGAACCCGAACCCGCCGCAGTGGACAAGAGGGTCCTCAACCGCGCTCTGTACATCTCCCCCGAAGGCGCCATCGTAGACGCGGCGACCTACGACAAGCTCCACGTCTTCGACTACGGCTCCCTCCGCGAGAGCGCCACCGTGCAGCCCGGCACGTCCGTGACACCGCCCTTCCCCTCCCCCGTCGGCCGCATCGGCAGCCTGATCTGCTTCGACCTCCGGTTCCCGGAGACGGCGCTGACTCTCGCCCAGCCGGGCCCCGGGAGTCCCTGGCACTCCGAGGCCGCGCAGGTTCTGACGTACCCGAGCGCGTTCACGCTGCGCACGGGGGCCGCCCACTGGGAGACGTTGCTCCGGGCGAGAGCTATCGAGACGCAGAGCTGGGTCGTGGCGGCGGCGCAGGTCGGGAGACATAATGAGCGGAGGGCGAGTTATGGCCGGAGCATAGTGGTGGATCCATGGGGCCGTGTTGTGCTCCGGCTCCGAGGCGTGGTGGATGCCGCGGCCGTCGAGGGTGGTGCTGATGTACCGGAGGGGACGGCGGAGGAGGGTGCCGTGGGGGAGATTGGGTTCGTGGACATTGACTTGGATGAGTTGGAACGAGTACGGAGGGAGATGCCTCTGCAGCGAAGGACGTAAGTTAATCCTCCTTCTCTCCCCCCCTCCCTCCCCCCCCTTATCTCTCCCCTGATC
>JABFFI010000811.1:0-12882 GCA_013623725.1 Fusarium robinianum | reverse complement strand
ATGATAAGTTGGTTGCGGCCAAAAAGGGCGAGATTGCTGACGAGGAAGATTTTCTCAACAAGGCAGATAAAAACTTCACGTCACACTACCGGCCGTTGATTCCATGGGTCAATCGACTGCGGAGGAAGGTATTCCCAAACGGAGGGAGGTGGAAGAGGCTGGAGCCGGAGCTCTATTCGCTGATGACCAAGATCCTTCGTGACGCCCGGAAGGACCCGGAGGTGTTGGCGGACGGATAGCAATGTATGATAAGATTTACCTATCCACAATTGACCATAAGCATGATTGCCGTTGATCTTTATGCATTGAACTAGTGATGCCAAAACAGCGCTGTTATGGGCACGAGAAGCTGCACAAACTAACTACTCAGAACAGTGTACCAACTGCGAAGAAGCTTGGCCGCTACGAACCCGAGATCCGCTTCGGCAGGACCTCGCGAATCAAGGAATGGTAGAATTGGCTGAGAGTTAGCATTTCCTTGCTCCCTGTCGCCTCGCGACAACCCACCTACTTGTGGGGGCCTCCAGTTCGGCGATTCCCCATGGTCGCTGGCGCTCCCCCTGGAGGGTCACTGAGTAGTGACTTCCCATGCAGTGCCTGTCTGGTACTTCGCAAGCTGCAAATCTGGAGAAGCCCTTGTACAGTGCCGACCACCTCCAGAGGCCGCCCAGCTTTCTACGTAAAATCTTTGAGCACGGACCTCACTTTGACTGGTGTGGCTTCTTGACAGTGCGTTTTGTGCCTTCACTGTGGTTACCCACCTTGTCAAGGATGCTTACTGCTGTCACATGTCATCCAGCACGGCCGCAGCAAGCAGTCACATAATGGTCAGATGAAAAGCCAGAAAACCTTCATTCGAAGGATACAAAAGGGGGCAAATGAAAGGAGCCACGGTGAGAAATGTTCTGCATGATTTTGAATGTTTTCAGACAAGACTAAAAGCGGATATGGGAATGAAGATGGGCCACCTCAGGGACTTGTGGGCAATGGAACCTCGTCCTGACTCATCAAGCTAACTAGCCTAATATAGAATAGTGTGCTTGTTTTATCGATAGCTTATCGATACCGTCCATCACAATGAACGCGAGGGAGACAGAGGGCTGAAAAGACGTGGATGTCAAGTGAATGTGGGATTAATCAAAGAGGCCTACCCCTTCCTCGGGATGTAATTTATAATGTGGCGCTTTGAGGAAATAATGCTATCTGATATAATCTTTTACCAGCGGGAAGTCAGTCGAAACGCAGTGCGCTGCCGATAGTATGGACAAGATCGCTGTTAATTGGTTCGCTTGGCTTACTAAGTCCACAAATCAACGGCGAAATATTTTGCTGTAAGATTATTGGTTCCAGGATAAACGATGTTCGACTTTCAATGAAACATCGAAAAGAGGTTTTCTTGGTTTAACCCCACTTCCACGAAGGGAAGGAAAGCCCGTCTTGACAACTGGGCAGTCCTCTTAGTTATGGTATATATTAGTAGTTAGAGGAAGTATGTATCTACTTCACCTAGTACTGTACCACTAGCTAGCTAGCAGCTCGAGCTCAGGTTGATGACAGGGGCCTTCCAGTGGCCTTCCAGTGCCTAGAATCTTCTGAAAGGTAGTCTACTAGTAGCCAAAGCAGTACTGCTTACCCTCTGAATATAGCCAACGACATGACACAAATATTTAGGCGAGGTTCTGAGATTTAGTCTACTAGTAGCCCGGAGCAGTCAGTATTCAGAAATTGGTGACTTGATTTCCTGACCACAGGCTACTAGTCGCTTGGATTTGGAGGTTGATGACTCCATGACTTGATGACTCGATGACCTCTGGGCTACTAGTAGCCTGTAATGAAGGTTGATGACTCGATAACCTCCAACAGGCTACTAGTAGCTTATAGGTCTAAGTGACCTGAGCTACTAGTAGTCTGTAATGGAGACTGATGACTCGATGACCTCCACCATGCTTGGTAACTTAGGTTTATATCTAGGCTACCAGTAGCTTGATACTGGTGGCTCAGGTTGTCAATCAAGTCCAATTGATACTACATGTAGTGCAAAGAGAAACGAAAGGAAGAAGGGGATCCATGCGCGACGACTTCGATACTTCGATCTAGAACCCAAGCCTTGCTAGTAATTGACTTTAATCGACTACAAAACTCACATACCGGCATTCTCGCTCCCATATTAGTCCATTTATACGAGAGGCCCCGGTGGGAAACTGGAGCTCCACTCTAGAGACGTGCTTTAGCACCCAGGGACACGGCCCAACCCAAAGGCTATCCATCATAAACTCCCGCAGGGTCCTGCTGAGCCTCATTCTTCCCCACTCCGGGGTTCGGCAGCGAAATGGGTTTAGCGGACCGGGAGAGACAACCCGCCTCTCAAGTAGCCCTTTTAGAAGACACAACCTCTGGCTGTCAGACACTTGCACTTCAAGACATGAGTACTGGAAGTTTAAAGAGTTCAAGGGCAGGATTCGATGCTTCTATTCAAATGTCGATATGATATCTGTCGTCTAACCTTGCAACGAATAGGCTGGAGAAATCAAGTAGAACGATACTGGAGAAGCGCGTGAATGGGGGCCCTTGAGATGAAAGAGATTCCGAATCATTCAGAGTGAGGGGACAATGGGCGCTAGGCGTACTGTATTGAAGGCCTAATTTACTCAAAAGAGATCCTGAATAGGCGTAAACCTTCATTCATCCGATAAAAGGAGACCATCAGAGAGCTTGATACGACATGGGTCACAATACGCGACCTCAGCGAAGCTTTGTGCCATACTATTGCTTCTTGTGACTGCGCATCGTTTGCATTGCAGGCTCTTTGTTCCTTCAACGAATGGAAGCTCTCTCTTGTCTTCCTCTCGTAGCCTCCTCTTCTTTTCCTCTTCCCTCCTTTTCTCTTCTGCAAGCATCTCCTCTGTGAGCTTGAGGCGAACCTCCCTAGGAAGAGTTGAAAAGTCTTTGTTTAAAAAAATCTCCTTCGCGGACCGCCACTGCTTCGCTGATAGGGCTGAGTACGGTGACTGTTCGTTGGTCGAATTGTCTCGAAGCAGACCTATTCCTAGGATTGAAGGTGAAGAGGTTTCCTGTCGGTAGTTAGTCTTTCTGTCCTAGGAGATACCTTCAGGGTGGCTTACCATTGCAAGACAAGGTTTGGGGAGACTGGCTTTCGCAAATACAGAATACTTAGCCTCTCGTGTTTGCAGAGGGGATGCAAGCCTTATTATACCTGGCCAAAAGGCAAGGCCTGCGAGCTATTCAACCAGGCTGTCACATCAACGCCTACCTTGTCACATTCAGGGGTTCATGCAGCCCGAGAATGGCGGTGGATCTCGATCTGCGGGAGAATTCACAATCCAGACCCCAGCTCAGCCACTGCTCTTGCAGCTAGCACTGCAGCGCCGTCAGTCACCGCCAGTTGTCTTTGTCTTGGGCTGGAAGTTTATGCGGATATGGTGCATAGAGGATTCACTGTAGTTACTCGTGGGGGAAGATGAAAACACAAAGTTGAGCAAAAACACCACGCTCTCCATAGCGAAGGTTAGATCTGGTAGGTATGTGTCTAAATTTAACTTCAAGAACTTTTCTATGTATTTTGTCAGATTAAAAGTCTTCGCGTTCTGAGGCTGGCTCAGCACAAAAGGCATACGAATGTGGCTCTGTTTCTCTATGCCTGGAGGCTGGGAAATTAGAATGTGATGCTTGTTCCTGCAGCCGGTACAACTCTGTCGCTGCTTCACACTAAGCGAATGCCACCACACTCATGCGACCGCCTCGCCCAAGCGACGTGGTACTAGCAAAGTAATCATTGGTTGAAGAACTTAGTCGTAGGATGGAGGAGTTGTTGAGACTGGTTGCTCACTACGACAGCCATTTAGCCTATCATCAAGGTCCCCCTAGCTTGAGTTGCTGGAGTGCGTCATCGTCTTCTGGATCATACATCACGGAGCTGAGGGCCGATGTGAAGAAATCGAGATTGATTTACGACCCCAAGCACATAGATTGCCATGGGTCGCTTGACGCTGCACTCTTCGCATCTGACGCTACTCCGATAGGTCACAGAGAGGGAACTTTGGGCACGATTGCTGTATTTCTTAATAACATTGCTATCGTTACTGGCGCACGATGTGACAATCCTCCTCGGCCGTCTCGAGCCCCGTCTGATTGCACGAGAACTTCCAACTACTCTGAATGCTATAATCTAAGATGCGTCTACTCCAGCTGCCCTCAACCAGCTGAGTTCTCCGGCTTTCTTGCATACACTATGTATCTAAGTGCTTGTTAGTCGCGTCACGCATATTTTGTTCGTCGGGGCGGGAATCATACGTATCCCAATAGCCATGAATCCTCATATCGCGGAGATCTTTTCTAGCGGCCGCCGAAATGACGCGTACCTCTTCAGCAGATAAACGAAGACCTTTCGTCAATAATTCCATCGAAATTCCTTCAATGCCCTGATAGAGCATAGAGCGGCTCCATTCTCCTAATTCTTTGTATTGTGGATCTTTTGGCCACCTAGTCATAGGAATCCGCTTTCTGATCTCTATGACATCGACGAAACCTGCACCTGCAAGCATCGACTTGAAATGGGGCGCAACGGTGATGGGACGATTCAGTTTGTCGGCAGCTTTAACCATGAGCTCTGACCAATGTAGAATCTTGGTGCCTTTGATCGTATCGTCGTCGCTCGCGAGTGGGTACACGTTATCCTGAACTTCAATGTAGCCTCCAGGCTTGATGTTTCTATGAAGAGCGCTATGTTAGTATACGATTGCTAGAATTACCGAGACTCACTTGAATGCGTCTTTGAATAGACCCGGCCAATCTTTGAAGCTTGCAATCATGCTGCGAATAAACACTAGGTCGAATGGACGCTTAAACTTCCACGGCTTCTCTAAATCATCCACCTCGAATTTGCAATTAACAGGAACCCCAAGGCAGTGTTATTAGTAGAACCAGCCAGTTCGCATGGGCAGGACATACCAAGGCGGTTGGATGGGGCTAAGGTCTATGCCAAGCACCTCGGCTTCCGGATGCTCATCCGCTTAGCCCAAGGTCAGCTCGTCTCGCAAAACCTTGGGAAAGTGTACGCACCAACGTCTGTGGCCCAAATGCCAGTGCCTGTACCCACGTCAAGAATTCTTTCCCAGTTCTGCGAAGGAGCTTGGTATAGCTTATTCTCGCCCACTAGCAGCCAGATTTGATGCGTTATATCAACTCGGGGTCAGTAAGGGGGTCTCAACAAAAACAACTTAATGCTCACCCAGTCTCTCTTGCTCTGACTGCGGCCCTGTTAGAGGCTATTCCCAGTTGCTGCCATCGTCTCGCCTACCTCGTCGTTTGGAAGCGGATACTCTGCCCGAAGGCTATTAGGGACTCAGCTTCGAGCAGCGGTGCGTGAACTTACCCCCATTCCCATTCCTGGTATATCTCCTGCCATTCTCTTGGCGGTATTGGATTATACTCGACGTTATCGATTGGGTTGACGAGGCGTCGTCTGTGGCCTAGAACGAGATTAGCCTAGTTGAGTGTGCGGACGTCAAGCGCGTACCTCATCCACACCGGAATCATCACCCGGTTGGTACTCGGGCTCCAAAGGATTCGTCACTCCAGGATCATCGAGTTCGGCCATCTGGAAGGGCCGCCCACAGGAATGGCGGAATGTGCACTTTAGTCAGAGAAAGGTAAAGCGAACTGTGGGATAGCTGCACGAGGCTTGAAAGGCAATGAGGCAACCGACTGCCTTGTGCGAGTCGAACTCTTTTTAAGTTCTTCTTGCCCATCCTTGCGGCTTATTTCACCTGTGGGCCGCGCCATCTGAATTCCTTCCCTTGTCAAACGATGCTGCTGTGGTCGCTGTCATCCCGCGTTGTCCCAGGGCCGTCGGAGTACGTATCCCAATAGCCTAGCACCCCTACGCCTACGCGGAAGCGATCCGAGGTCCGATCCCTGCCGAGTCCCTGCTGTGTCCAGATCTTGGCGAGCTTCAGACCAGGTGTCTCTCATTTCTGAGCTCCCATCCCTGGTGCTACAGCTTGTCTCGGCAATTTAACATGGAAACATTTGGCTACCAGTGTTTACCTAGTGGTGCAATCACCTAAGGTTGGTGTTCAGTTGCCTAAGGCAGGGAAAGATCCTTGCCCACCTGAACCTTCGTCCAAGGGCAGAGGCGCTTGACCGTATGTGGCAATTAAGTGCCTTCGGCAGACATAAGAATCAGTGCAAACACCCTATCTTCCCCAACATCCGGTGCAAACACAGCTTTCTTGGGACCCGCTTATGTCATCCCTGCATGAAACCCAGACACACGTTGCAAACTCCTTATTTGCCCCAAGATCAGGTGCAAACACAGCATCTGAAAGCACATCAGGCAAAAACTCTGCATTTGCATCAGAACCTCCTGTTAGACACACAGTCTTCGAGCTCTAGGCAGCATGTCTCTTCAGCCCCCCCTCGTTGCCGGGAACGGTTGTACCTCGAGTCCTGGGTCAAGCTTTCAAGCGAACGACGACCACATTGAGGGGATTTTGCAAAGCCTCATCTCCCTCCCTCTCCAGGATCACCACTTGATTCGTATCCATCTCGGCTGCTCTTTTCGATACGCCATCCAGACCGCACCAGCTCACCAGCCGTATAATATCGTGTCCATTGTCAACTCAGCACGAGCATCAGCAGCCGATCACACGGTCCCGGCGGTTGAGAAGTCACTTGAAGCCAGAATCTTTCAGGTCGGAGGGACAAGGGCCTTGGTTGCCTTCGCCGCAGCCTGCCAGGCGGACAAGGAGGTCTATAGCTTGATCAAGAGCTTGGACAGAGACAACTTGGATGCATTCATCAAGTCCACAACAAGCATTAAGGCTCATCGAAAGTTTGACCTCATCGTATTCAAGACCGATGCGGCGGAACCACCAGAAAACCAACCTACGAAGCATGTTCCAGTTCGGCGGAACCAGAAAGGTCGCAGGTCGAATGCGAAGCTTACACCACGTAAGTCGAGATGATTCAAAATCGTGGACTCTTTGGCTGATTCAGACTATAGGCATTCTGGACAACAAGGAGAATGCTGAGAACCTTGTCCGAAGAAGAAAGCGCAAACTTGACGATGATGCAGCGGCACGAAACATGTCAAAACAGCGGTCATCGTGGGAACAATCGATACAGCCAGACACGGAAAGGAAAGCCACAGAAGTCCTTGGGGACTACGCATCCTGGGATGAGCCTGTATTGCTTGCAAACTCAGAGCTGCTGAGAGGGGCACCAACCCTAGGTGAGGGAGGAGACGATAGCGAAGCAGCACCACGAAACCACCCATCAAGGACAGCAAAACCCGCAGAAGCAGCTGGATATCCGGACCAAGCTTGGGCATTTGGGTCCCAGGGAATGCATGTAGTGCCTCAGGACATGCGCGAGCCGAAATATCCTGCGACAGAGTACGATGCACCTTTGACACGAGCTGCCGACCCTTTCGATATCGAACCCATCATGACATTGGACTTCGATGGGACACTCGCGCCTAGCGCTGTCGAGACGGAGACAGCGGCAGATGCCGGGACCTTTGACGTCACACGCATCATGTCGGCTGGCTTCGACGCGCTCACTGGAGATCTGGCTAGGCCGTTCAACGCCGAGCCCCTCAACAACCCAGTTACCCCTGTCCATGCCCAAGAAGCACCAGATACACTGTTGAATGGCTGTCGATGGCCACGGTCCCGTCGTGGATACGAGTAATGGTCCTTTCGGGGAGCGAAGTTCCTCCGGCTGTCGGCGCTTGGCCAACACCATGCACGGCTACGGTAACGATGTACGTGTCCTGCTTGACCTTCATCGTACAGGGGCCTTGAGCACGAACAATGGCTCCGACTCGATCCTCGTTTTCCTTGATCTGGGTGGGTTGTTAGCATGGATCAGCTCGGCTATGTTTTGGCTGCTTTACCTTCTTCATGGATAAGAGAGATTTCCTGAGCTCGCGACATGCCGCCTTCACATTTTCCTCTCTCTGGTCTAGGGTCGCCACACCCTTTCCCTCATCAACCCAACTAGCACGCACGGCAGAATGCTCGAAGGCTTGCAAGACATGATCAAGCTCTGCCAACGAGTCTGGCCTAATTTCTTGCTCGTCGTTGCCCAGCATAGCCTTGAAACATAGGCATGGAAGTTTCTGTTTGCCCAGAGACAGAGAGAAGCGGGGACTACAGGGACGCATGCGGTGATTATGGCCCACGCAAGGCTAAACCTCGGAAGTTCGTTTCATCCCAATTGTCACAGGCACGGGTGCGTTTTCTGCGGCGCTTGGGAGCATGGCATTAACTGGATGGAAGCACAACTTGAGAAGAGCACGAGGGACGACGGGGACCTGGATCCATACTGCCTGATGCTGCCTTGAGAATGCGGCCCACGGGGTGATCCTGCGAGAGTAGATTTGGCCGGTTGGGTTCGTTTCAGTCGTGAGGGAAAGGTCAGTTAATAACTTAATAGCAAGATTAGGCGAGTGACATAATTCCAAGATATTCATGTGCGATGTCAATAACTGAGATGCACCTGTACATTCTTCCGCTTCTTGTCAGTGTTCGTCTCTCGATGTCGCAACCCCCTGTGTTTCGGTGACTTTTTCAGCCACTTATCGATAAGAAATCGCATCACTCGTGCCCACACAAATGCGGTACAAGGTCCCCAAGCTCGGGCGGGCCTTAAAATAAGTGCACTTCACTGTCCAACGATGGCTACGATTGTAGATACTGGCCGTATCTTATCGTAATCTTATCGATCTGTGGCGCAGTATTGTGGCTATTCTAAGCCCAGTTGGCCCAGGCAACGAAGGGCTATGTAGGGAGTGCGAGTGAACCTATCTGTCAGGGTTCAAGCCCTCAGACAACCTTGATACCTACACCGATCCCAAAGTGATCGCTGACCCAAACATCATCCAGCCCGACTTTGGTTTTCAGCCCCATTCCAAAGCGACCCAATTTTCCAGTGGTGTCCTGAGTCTCACTCAGCGCAAACGTCTCAATAGACCCTGTGTAGAGAAACTTATCCAACCGTTTTCGTGTTTTAGCTCGGTCGGATTGGTAGCCCCACGTATTTCCTCTGGCTTTACCATATGTGGTATCTTTCTGGAAGGGCTTTAAGGCCGGCGGTGTCGGCGCCGGCTCATCTTCCCAAACGTCCTTCAGGCCTACCTCAGGTGCTCGGTGAGTGTTGTGTTCGAACGGATCAACCGAATTCATGTCGCCGCCAACCAGCCCGCCATAGATTATCTGCCCCTGAGACGAGTCGCCCTTCAATAGCGCTGATACTTGGACTAGTTGGCGAAAACGGAGCTCTTTTCCCGTGTAGAGTGATTCAAGGTGCGTTGTGCACAGGCGAAGTGACCGTTTTGATGCCTCGGGCCCATGGTCCTCGGATACGGGAATGTCAACCACGAGGGCATCTCTCTCCATCTCAGAGACGAGGGGGACACGGAAACAGTTCGATATTGGCAAATTCCGCGAAATCATCATGAGAGTGAAATATCGACTGGGTATGCCGTCCGGTTCCTCGTCCAAGGATTCGTTGTCTGCATAATGGAAGTATGGTGGCTCCGTATCGGAGAGGACGAAGTTTTGTTGAGCCCACTTGTCCTCCAGGATAGCTTCTAGTGATTCCTGGCGGAGTTCTTGGAACATTACCACGAGGTTGTGAGGTTCTTGGCCAAACATGGTTCTCAAATAGGCGATGGCGGCGGAGGTACGTGCTGCGGCGGCGGGAACGGAGAAAAACAAGTTCCAAGATGCAATTCTAAGGTCACCTCCCCGCCTAAGTGTTCTGTCTTTATTGCCAAAAGGTGCCCAGGATGAAGATTGGGGGTTATATATCTGTGGCTGGAGGAAGTTAGGGCTGGCCTGTTGGTCGATGAGAGACAGTGGTATGGAAGCCTTAGGAGCTGTGTCGTCCATGAACTCGAGGGACCCCGACATGGCGTCGAGATATAAATCGTTGAATTCAAAGTCAGAGAGGTCGTCGACGTCGCGTACATCGCCTCGGCGCCTGAGTTCGAGAGCTATTAGGCGAGATTCCCGTGATGGGTGCTGAGAAGTGTAGCGAGGTCCAATCAGGCTGGGGCTTTGCGGTTTTCTTTGGAAACATGACTTCCAGCGCTGATTTAAACCTCCATTGCTACCGAACGAACTCCTATGTCTAGGACATCGTTGACCTAGATGCAGTACCAAAACACTTCTATGAATGGAAGTGTAAAAGCCTCGGGTTGTAAACAGACCATACATACTCATGAATGCAGGTTAAGCGTTGGTCTTGTCGTCGTAATATTGAGATTGCCACTGCTCTGCTATCGACGTGATACTGCTAAATGAAAGTGCTGACTCTGGCATGATCCAAGGATTTGGGTCTTATGTACCCTGAGACAGCTGCTAGCTCCAGGTCAGCTGGATTTTGGCCAAAGGAATTGTGGCCACGACATCTCAACAGTTCACAGTGCTGATGTAATTATGACGTTGGCATTAGGTTCACTTGGTGTCATGACGACACAAAACGTCACAGCCACGTAAACTGGGAGACAGAGAGCATCACAGCGAGCCTACCCTAGAGGACAAGAAACACCACAGCCACCCGAACCAGCGACAGAACTCAACAGCCACACGGGGCTGCCCGCATGAGACCCAACGTGAGGATAGCGGCCCTGCCATTCCTAAAATAAAATGCATAAAAGCGCTCCTGCAATATATAGGGCCTCTAATACTGAAGGGCTGAGGAGATTTTCTCCATCCAAGTCCTACAGGCGATCTAAGGACTAGCGGGACGTTCTTGGCAAGAGACGCCCAGGACTTCGCGATTGGGTTTCAGAAGCCGATAAGGATCCAATCAGGAGGATATAGGCGATGGGCGTCCAAACAACAGCTGGCCAATAGGATGGAAACAGCTAAATTCTGTTTTATGAGTTGATGCTGTTCCCAGGAATCATCAAGGTCTTGTAGATCCTCAATCGTGCCTGATCCGCATGCAAGCCATCCATTTGGAGTAGCCTGGGCAGCCCAGGAACCGCCGTGCAAGAACCACAGCCTGCTAGGCGCTAAACTGATGGCCAGTCAGATCAGAGGAACTACAGGACACCAATCAAATGTCAAGCCCCTCTTTTCGCCAAGAAAAGACATCAAAAATTGACGCGTGGGGGATCGCTGCGGGGCTGCTTCCGCGTCCTTCTTGTCGTATGAGAACCGCTGCACATGCACGCTGACATGCCACCAAAATCGCAGTCTACCTGGGCTGGCATATACCATGTGCTGTCGTATGTGAGCTGGTGTAAGATGCGTGCTGGAGCAGACATGCTAGCATGCATTAAGCGCCAGCATATATATTCTACTGCGCGCGGTGTACCGGTATACGTGCGCTGGCATCCTGCGAGCGCTGACATAGACGCAACAACATAAATGCACCGGGGCTAAAATGGATCCCAGCATGCGGGCACTGGTACAATGATGCTAATGCGAATGTGCTGGCATCATTGTACCAGAGCTAGTGTGCTGGGAGACATTCTAGTCTGGCCCATCTATGCTGGGGCGTCTGTAGCAGCACACCGCACGCACCAGCGCAAATGTGCCAGCGCACAATGCATGCTGGCACAAGTCTTCCAATGCGTTCTTTATACCAGCACGCATGCGACAGCACGCTTTATGTTCCAGCCCAGGTATGCTGCCACTTTTTATGTGTCAGCACATGCTGGCGCCCTTTTTTCTTCTTTCTTTTTTTTTATAGTAGTCTACGTGGCCCAGCAACAGCCAAGTTCTGTTTTATAAGTGATACCATTCCCAGGAGCCATCACAGCTGGGGTGCGCCTTGAGGCATCCGCGATTCAGGAACAAAATCATGTCTGATCGACATGCAAACCAGTGGGTCAACCAGATTATCCCAGGAGCCAGGGGCTGTGAGGCGCTAATTTGTAGATGGCCACCCAAGCCATTCAGATCGACGCCACTGCAGCCCTGTCACCGCAACGCCACGGACGTTCACACACAGAGACGGGTACGACCTGGCGGCTAGTATGAAGAGCCCGGCCCCGTGTGTCCAGCCCACGTCAGCCAGTATTCATAGACCAGTCCAAAGGTATTTGAAGACCAGTATGGACAGCCACCGGTACGAAAGAATCTGGCTTCATGATACTTGTCCTAGCAGACCGGTACGAGGAGACTACCACAAGGGATTCCGCGGACCGGTACATCTCGAACGGCATAAAGCTGGATCAGTACGGGAGGGCCCCCCGGTCCGGTACGGGTGGATGTACCGTTCTTAGCTCATCTGCGGACCAGCCCACAAGGTTGGACCGGTCTGGCCAGCCCAGTACAAACCGCACAGTACAAACCTCGTTCAGGTACAGCTTGAGCACAGGGCTGATCCCGCTGGACCGGTCTAGCCAGTCCAATACAAACTGCACAGTACGAACCTCGTTCAGGTACAGCATGAGCATTGGACTGGTCCCGCTGGACTAGTGAAATTGAGTCTAATGACATTTACTCTAATTAAATGGCCAGCAAGATCCAAGGCTTCTACAATTATCTTCCAGATTGATGCCCCCTTGTCCCATTAAGCAGCACCTCTCCTCAGGAATGACCACACACAGGCGTTCACCATAGAATTCTCAAACCTTCCATCAGGGGAATGTCAAAAATGATTGGCTGATTCGCATCCCTGGGCAGTTCGAGGTTTTGCAGGAGTTCGAACAGGCAGCAGGGACCGACTGGGATGCCCAGTAAGATCCCAGGCTTCTAAAGACGCCGTTTCGATTGACGTCACCGTGTCCTTTGGGCACCACCTGCCCCTGGATTCTGGAACCTTCCATCAGAAACACCAAATATGATTGGCTGATTCGCATCCCCGGGCAGTTCGAGGTTTTGCAGGAGTTCGAACAGG
>JABFFI010000810.1:0-12014 GCA_013623725.1 Fusarium robinianum | reverse complement strand
TCGATATAACACCCGGAGCGTCCACAGGGCAAGGAGCGGGTTCGTTTGTTGCTTCTATTCTTCCCGTGCGTGAGAGACTGGGAGCTGGGTTGGTTAGATAGGGAAGGCTTGGTTAGCTCGGCCAGTTGGTTAGGGTTGGTCCGGGGGGGTGAGCCATCTGGAGGGGGGGTGCGCGTGTGTTGAAGCCCGAGTGTCCTGTTAGTTGCGCCTCTCTTTCTCGGCCATTTGCCCCCGCAGAGGCCGCAAAACGGGGCGATGGGAGGAGGAGAGGGGGGGCAGTGAAGGCCCTGGGAGGAGATATAGCCTCCAAACTCCAGATTAGGTACGCTGCAAGTTAGAACACCATGTTGGCAGCCCCGTCCGAGTGTCGACTTACGTCAAGGCACATCAGTCCACAAGTGGGAGCCGGTGACTTGTGTGGAGAGACCAACTGCATCGCGGCTGGACGGGGCTCCGTTAGCAACCCTCATTCTACGCGGTGTGCGCGCGGAAAGAGTGTGTGCATCTGTGTTGGGTTGAGATGTGGACGGAGGGGATGGGGGGGTCTTTGTGGGATGGGGCCTCGTGCATCCACAGTCGAGTTCTTCTGCATCGGCAGGGGGCCACCATCACGCATCCTGGAGATTCCAGCCCATGGTGTCGCCACGAGCAATGAGACGAGATATGAGGGCAACTTCCTTTACGAGCAACGGGGTTGGTGATGTCTCCGGAGGGGGCGCACATGGCACATGGCACATGCGTGGCTTGGATGGAAGCAACCAAGGGCCGAGTGCATTTCCCATGAGCCAATCTGAGTCTCATACGGAGCCTCATCGACGAGGATCGGTCAGCCATGACAATCGAGTGCACTGACAGAAGCTGGGTGATGGGTTTCGTCGGGGATGCGACACTGGACGGACTGGAAGGATGGATGCATGCTTCAGCCTGACTGAGTCTCTGGACTTGACCGAGAACACTCTCTGCTTGGTGTATCCAGAACCCGGCTCCCTCGGCCTCCAAATCTCGACGTTGGTCGTAGAGTCAAAACCTCCAACCCTTGCCGTGGTTGATTGATAACCAGGAGTATTGCCGAGGGTTGCTGATGCCAGTGCTGCAGTTACAGTGCTCAGATGGTAACCCATAAATCCGAGCCCCATCTGAACCGTCCCGACTAGCTCTTAAACGTACCCCTCCATTGAGGAGAAGTGGAAGTTGAACTATGTGACGAGATGAGGCGACCCTGATTCTTTCTAGGCAGGCTGTGGTGCTCGATATCATCGGCACCTTAGTGGCCATGACGTCCTCCCTCAGTTGACCAGCTTCGACGAAGAGCACCTCGAGCTCCCACGACATCTCACCCTCCACATTCTTCTCCTCCCCCCCCCGCTGTCGAAACCTGACATCCAACCAAGATGTGAGAGAAAGCACGAGTAGTAGGGCATGTATCATGACGCCACAGCAATCGCCCGCGGAGAGATGCGCCCCTCTCCCCGAAAATCCCCCATTGTGCCCAGGCCGTCTTCCGATTTGACCTTCGGCATCTGTCGAGAGAAAAACTTCCTTGGATGAGTTGTGTGTGTTGGCAGGGTGCGCGTACTCAAACCCCCTGGCCTCCGGGTCTTGGACTAACCAAAGACGCGAGAGACGTTAGACGCCCTGTGGAGCTAGCGGATGTTGCACATGATCCGCGAACGAAGCCGGTTAATCCCCTTGGGGGCTAGCCACGCGGTATAGGGCCATCTAGCGGCGATGGTTCAAAGGATCAGGAACAAGCCGCGTTGCACCGCACAAAGAAAAGGTACGGCACTGGCGCGGCGCGGCGCCATCAACCGTTGCCGTCAACCGTTGCCGTCAAGCCGTTACCGTTGAACGTTGTCGGAGGTGGTCTCGTTGGCCCGCCACGGCCGGCGTGTATGTAAGTACTAGGTATGCAGTATGCATGCGTGTCTGCGTGTGCGACAAGAGGACCCTTTGGGGGAGACATTTCGCGATGTGAGTGATAATGAACCTTGATCGAAGTGACGGGAACGGGTGAGGAGGACCCGTATATTGCTCGACCATCTGCGAGACCCAGGGGAGACTTGGTCGAAGTGATATCCATGTAAGCACGCGGCCCGACATATGCGCCCCAGAGCACACCGTGAATATGCCCGTGTCGAGCCAACGGAGCCTGGGCCTTTGGAGTTATCCCGTCTACCGCGCTCGATATCGCCAGCGTCTGCCGCGGACAAGGAGCGTGGTATCACAGGCAGCCGCGACGACGGCGGCATCGCCCATGTTGACCCTCGTCTTGACTGAAGCCTTATTTCCCTTTTCTCTCAATCCCCATCTCTTCCCCCTTCTCACTACACCACGACCCGGGCACTCTTCTCTGTGCTTGCCCATGCGGGAGGGGACGGCGTCGAAACTAGGTAAGGACAAGTCTCCGCGTGCTGCACAGGTCGACGCAAGGCGGCCGAGGTCTGTCACACATGGCTGAGCTTGGCCATGCTGTGCCCTTCTATGCTGTGCTGCGCCGGAGCGGTGCGGTGCGGCGCTGCCCTGTGCCGTTCCGCGTGGTTCAACGTTATGCGAGCTATACATGCCGACTTTCCTACTCTGGCACTTTGATCTGCGAGCTGTGGGTGTGCGTTATCCGAGAAGGAAAAAGAGAGAGGGGTCAATCGTCGTCCACTTGCTCAACAAGAATAAGCCCGAGGAGCCCACCTCGCTTCATGGCCATGGGTCGGTTGATGGGGAGAAGTGGAAATGTAGGTAGGCAAGGTAATTATCGAATTTTGGCGGAATGTTGAATGGAGGATGGGGACTCATGGACAGCAGAACTAGCAGGAAGGTACCTTAGTGTCTACGTGCTAAAGCAGGTCCAGCAGGTGCTGCGCAGGAGTTCCTTCCTGCCAGAACAAGGTACCTACTTACCAACCCAAGATGATATGGCTCGGTGTGTACCTACCTACCTGGGTAGGTGGTAAGGATATTTACTCTTTGTGGCAGGCACCACCCTGGTTCGGGGGCGCTTGGAAGCTGCGGGATGTGACCCTCTGGGGGGAAAGAGCTACAGTACTCCAGCGACTGTGTTGGCTGCGGGCCCCCAACCAACAAGTACAGTGTCCAACGGCCGCCCTACACCCGCCGTGGGGCGCCTGCAACCTTGTCCCTCCGGGGTGATGGCGCGCGCGGCTGTACGATTCTGCACCTTGATTCACATATCAACATCAAGCGAGGCGCCCGAAACGCCATGAGCTCCCCCATCACAGTCTTCTTCCCGGCCGCCTACGGTAACTCGACAAGTCAGCTCTCAGCGCGCCTCTCGGGGCGCCTCTCGGGCGTTTGACAGAGACAACGACCCATAAACCTCTTCTCTCAACCTCGACCGACTCCACTGTCTCTGATGCACCTCCGGTTACAACTGCGGTTACAATTGCGGTTGCGGTTGCGGTTGCGCCTGATGCTCATTCTCGTCCCATCCGCGGATGATGGACGATGTACTTACCTACCTAGGTGGCTGCCGAGTCCCCGGGGCTAGATCCCATATTGGCGCAACCTGACTGCCAAGTTCCCGAGACTTGGAAGAGAGCGGAGGACACTATCAAGTGGGATCGGCACACGAATCCCTTCACCCGCTGCATCCCCCTTAGTTTGGTTAGTCCTCCCCTTCGGATCCTTTCGTTGGGGGCTGCATATGATGCTCTGGGGCCATGGCAGAGTCTTTGACCGCCAGCTGAGTACCCGCTAGGGCACGCCGAATCTTCTCATTTCGACTTGATGAGGAGGTATATAATCGTCTGACGATGTTGGTTCTGCCGGTCTCTTCACCTCCGGCCCTAGGATCTTCCCGTCGGAAAGCCTCATGCGGCCCTCATGCGACCAAGTCTTGCAGTGGTCGGCACTCAACTAAGCCCCCAAGGCTCACATAGTGGACAATCCGGCGGCCTTGTCGACTATCACAATACTGTTCTTGTAGAGCTAGCTGGCTGCGGCCTTGGTGATGGCCACATACAAGCGACATATGTGTCTCTGCCTACGGCTTCTTCGAGGCTTAGGACGGGCGACCCTGGTACATGGCGTATCGGTCAAGTGATTGCAGCTGCGTCTGACCCAATTTCCGCTTTTCACCTTCCACCTTGGAGTTAAGGCTCGAGGCAATACGAGGGTATAGCCAGCTTGGGATCGCCCAACATTGTCCCTAAAGATCTAGTCATTGCAGACCCAACAGGTTGCATGCATGGGTGGTCTTAGCAAAGCTCCGCCCAGGTCGCCATTCCGCAGGAGACTTGGGCAAGAAACACTGACAAGTCGGCATTTGATCCTTGAACCCCCCCCTCCCCCCCTATTCAACTTCTGACGAGCAGGGCTTTGACGACCTGTCGACTCGATGCAGCACTAGTCGACAACGAACTCGCACAATTCCCCACCAGTGGCATCTTCGGAAGGGAGCGGGTCAAGTTTTCCCTTTCCCTTGGAGGCGGTGATCTCGTTAATCTGGAAGTTCCTCACATGCCGCTCCGTCTTCTTCCGCCTCGCTCCGTGTCAACCTTGAACACACCCAGGTCATCATTCTCGACCCCCGAATCTGCCGTGGCGTGATTTTCAACCCGTTGGATGCGGTTGGACTGTGACTGAGCGGAGCTTGGCCGCAGAACGGCGAGGTCATGACTATGGCTCTCTCTTTCTAGCGTCTTGGGCTGAGGACCTTGCCCCAAGCCTCTCGGGGGCTAGCTGGTTGGCAACTCCTCTGCTCGCTCGCTCGCAAATCAATGGGCGGGAGAACAGGTAATCGACTGCCCAGAGACGCTGCTTTCGATCCAGGACGCAAACAAGCTCGCTCAGATCGTATTCGTCGCGCCCTACATCTTGGTTCTGCAACCCTCTCACGGCGTCTCCGGTTCTTTGACGCCCTGTTGACGTTCAAGATGTGACGGGGTGGCAGACGCATCCACTAGTGAGCCAATAGGGTCAACTCCTAAGCGCCGCCCTTGCAGCCACCAATCGTTAAGGTCCACCTACCCCTGGTAAGGCTCAAGAAGCTTTGTATCCTGGTTGCCTTCTCGAAGCTCAGATTCGACGTCACTCGTTAATCGCCAAAGAAGCACACCCGCGCGCTTCGTGTTGAACCAGGCCCAAGCCCTCGAAACTCCAGCGGTATTTGGGCGGCTTCCTATGGCTTCTCCTTGCCATTTCGAATCGCAAAGCGCGGGACGCGAGACGGCCGGACGAGAATGGACCCGAATCAACATGGGTAAGGTGCACACTGCGTAGTTTGTAGTGGGCCGTGCCGTTCAGACGGGTTGAAGAGGAGGGGGAGAACTTGAGAGCAGCTCGGATCAGAATGACAGGCCTGCAAGGAGAGCGGTGCGTGTGATGATGAGTTGAGCTGCTGCAGTCTCGTCACTTTGATCACCAACATGAGCTTTACTTTGAGTCGGAAGGGGGGGGGGGGGCAATCCGGAGCGGCCAAGATGTTCCTGGTAAGTTGAACCTCCTTGCATTTGTTCTGGTAGTGTCGGACCCGACTCAACACTTTCGAGACTCGTGGCCCGTCTAGTGCTAGTAGCAACGTCACAATCCTCTCCTAGCTCCTGCATGCGAGATTACTTCTTTCGTCTCGGCGCACACTGAGGACGCACAGCTCTGGGGAAGCTCCATGTGGGTTGGGGAGAAGTGTGATACGAGAAAGATTCACGCATCATGGTGTAGTTGACCGCAATTGCGGGATATAGGAGGACCAGGGAATAAGCAACGGGGGAGACGGAGAGCTCTTAGGCCGGCCAAGCATTGATAGACAAGGAGGTGTGATTGCCGTGAGCCTGGGGTCAGAGGAGTGCATGCTAACCTTGTTGATATGTGAGGATGGAGTTGATGGCGGCAGAACAGAGGATAGTGCGGTTGGCCCCCAAGGCACGAGATCGACGGCAGAGCGTAACTAGGAAGACAGCGGAACTTCGGCCCCTCAAACGCTCGATACTCGGCCGCGAGACTGAGCCGGGGACTCTCGGCCGATATGCGCAGTTCCTCGGTGAGAAGCCGTTGACCGAACAGTCGTTTCTGGACACCTTCTCTCGGACTGGGTCGAGTCACATGATGACAAGGATAGGCACGGAGGTCCGAGAGACCGTGGCCAAGGCAAACGGCAGAGGCGGGAAGTTGGTGGAAGGGCCGTGGAGCAGGCGGGAAGGGCGGGATCTAGGCGGGACCTAAGGAGACCCCGTCCCTGACCCTCCATACCCTCCATACCCTCCTCGCCCTCCTCACCCTCCCCCTCCTTGATATCCAACGGAACCAACAGACCAACAAAGAACAAGAATGCCAGGTTCTCGCCCGTCTGGCTGCAGATTCATCGCCTCCGTCATTGTCTCGGTCAGAAGGAGGTCCCCGATGGCTGCTGCATGGCTTGTTGGCTGTGGTTTCCTCAGAGCAGGGAAGAAAATTTTCTTCTTGTTGAAACTGGAAATGAGTATGAAGGGTGATGATTTAAAAGTGGCATGATGTTGACCACAAGGGAGGGTGGCAGGATCTTGGTCGGTCATCACTCGTGCCTTTCCCCTCGAGTTTGCCACGATCTAGCATTCGCTTCACTCCTCCTACATTGTCAGGGCAGAAGCAATGCCGACATACAGGCTTTTCTTCACGCCACGCTGAGCAGCAGGTCTGGGGTCGAGAACCTGTCCAGCAGGCTCCAGCAGACTCCAGGACCTCCATCCACCGGCACACCAGCCGGTCAAAAAGCAAAGCCGGAGGCCGGTAGGTGCCATCATTCGCCGTGAGAGAGACAGGGAAGAGGTCCACTGAAAATGATGGGCATGTCCCGGCTACTCTCGGTATCTGAAAGCACAGACAACCCCAGGGCCTCGTGGCAGTGGTGGGGATAAGCGATGCAACTGGATGGTGAGGGTGTGACGGCGATAGGCTGTCGAGGCCCAGAGAAGGGGGGGGATTCATCCAGATCCTTCGGGTCCCTGGCAGGCCATGACAGACCAAAGTGGGCTTTGCAAGGAGGACGGTGGACGGAAGCGAGGTCTGAATGACGGCAGTTCCCCGCAACCCACAGGGCTTTGACAGTCCCCAGCTCCAGAGACTGCCCTTTCGCTTCCGAGATATTCCCTTGTCATAGCCGGGGGAACCGCCCAATGGGGTCGGTGGCAACCGTTGTTTCGTGGACCTTGGCCCCCGACTTATTCTCATGGGACCTGATCATGGGTTGAGCCGCAAGTGGAGATTTGGCGGGACGGGAGATCAGTTCTCATGTGCAATTCGCAGTCAAGTCTTGGTACATATGACCGAAAGCTGATGGGATGTCATGAGAGATGGGAACAGAACGGATATGATGAGGCGCAACCGACGGATTCGACACGTCGTCAGTTATTGCGGGATCATAGTTGACGCCGACCACCACCAGGAGCCCGCGCAAATAGACCGGGCCGTCCTGCCCCCTAGGTTCCCCCACGTTGCAGCACACACGGACATTCTCTGTCGAATCGATAATGCAGTGAGCGAGGGATCTGAGAGGCCACGAAGGAAATGATAGGGACGGCTGCTGCTGATAGCACAGCTCTGCGTATCCTGATGCGCTGGACTTCGCCGGTGGAGGGGGGGAGATTCATGGAAGCGAGGTTGGGTCCAGAGGCCGGAACCAAATTTTCAGAGAGTGCGGGCGATTGCTTTTTCACTGGACATGGGACACTCCGACCAATTGACGCAGAGAGGAGGGGGGGACCGGGTGGACACCCGGTATTGTCCAGCAGGAGAGCGACGGACATAGTCCGCTAAGAATAGCGGACTTGCACAGGCGCGACAAGCCCCCAGCCCATTGTACCTATGTACGAAGGGACGGCTGGTGGCGATCGCCGTCAAGGTTGTGTGTTGTGGTGTGTTGCCCGCTCTGATGTTGCCAGCGCGAGAGTTGGCATTGAGAAGAGAGAATCTGGGAGTTCCGACGGAAAAGAACAGCGCAAGTACCCTCTGAGCAGGGGGTTTTTTCTTTCTTTCTTCAGAGACACGTATACGATGACGACAATTGGAATGCACAGCTCAGAGAGCGTCTGTCTAAATGTCCAAGTGTTTCTCTTGATGTCCAAGGTGGTGGAGGGACGGGAAGAGGGAAGCAGGGACAAGGAAGTGCGACGACGGCGTCAGAGCTTCGCTTCCTCCCTCCCTCCCCCAAAAGGTTGCTAGTCTCAGAATTATGCCAGAGACCGATAGGCAACCGACCTTGAGACATAGGAATTCTCGGAAACAGACGGCGATACGGGGTGTCGGACGCCGGGGGTGGGCTAAAGGTGTGTGTATCATGTGGGATGCAGATGTGGATGTGCAAGGCGAAACAACAAGAAAAACAAGGTAGGTAGAGGAAGAGAGAGGTCGCCATCGTCTCTGGAGCATAAAGAGCACGATTCCCTCCCTCAACCAGCTTCCCTTTCCTTTCTCTCCTCTCTTCTTTCTCTAACCAAACAACCGGCCTCGCCTCTCTCTGCCTCCTCAGCAGTACAACGATCTAGCTGTCTCGCCCACCTCAGCTACATCTTCCCAAACCCCGAGACCATCACAACTCTCTCCAACTCCGCAACTCGTTGCCCTTTTACATCTTCCTCTTTCCTCAACAACAACGTCAACAACAACCGCAACAATGTCTGCCCTTCCTCCTCAGCAGTTCCTCACCCTCACCGCCGCTCCCAAGTCGAGCTTCCTCTCGCTGGCCCCGGCCACCTCCGCTTCGTACCCCCGGAAGCAGGCCCGCACCCACGTGCGCGATGCCAACATCCCCCAGGCTTCCCAGGCTGCTCTCCCTCGACGATCGTCGAGCGACAGCGTCAACGGCTACCGCATCCTCAAGCTCGGCCCCGTCCACTGGGGTGAGCACCCCGATGCTCACAAGGATGACTTCCACGAGGTTATCCTTCACTGAAGCCAGATGATGTCTTTCTTCCATCTGCTTTTGAGAGCGACGGTCAATCAGCCCAAAACGCCGTATGACAACGCAGCGATTCTGTATTCACTTCGGTTTACTCAGTCTTGAGCAACATCTTTTTTTTTTTTTTTTTTAATTCACCCGGGTGCAATTCCTTTCCCTTCTCTCTTCTGTCTCTGCGGTTTCTGAACCCAAGACTTTTGAGGCCAAACCGGGGG
Source organism: Fusarium robinianum (assembly GCA_013623725.1). Lineage (NCBI taxonomy): Eukaryota > Fungi > Ascomycota > Sordariomycetes > Hypocreales > Nectriaceae > Fusarium > Fusarium robinianum. The sequence continues at coordinate 2,915 of JABFFI010000810.1, read as the reverse complement.
TACTACAACCAACCAACAACAAAAAGCGACCAAAAAAAATATGCACGTCTTTTAGCAAGCGACATGGACCAAGGAACGAAAACAACCAAACGAGGGAAAATCAACAACAAAAAAAAACACCATGAAATCCCCCCCACCCATACCACGCGCGTATGGGGTTTACCTTGAGGGGGTGGGCTTGCAGGATCATCTGCCTTGCAGCTCGGTTGAAGGGAAAGAAACGTGAGAAAATGAAACGGGATTAGGATTGAGGTGGGCGGCTTTAGTCTGGATCCTGTGACAGAGGTTGTAAGTCTGGGAAGCTAGTGGAGGGCGAGGTTGGCCTTTGTGAGAGGAATTCTTCTCTTTTTTTTTCTTCTTCTTTTCTTTGATTCTCATCACGCTCCTTGTCAGGGCTGATGGAGGGAAGGAGGGAAAAGGGAAAAGGGAATGGCGATGGGACGTGTTTTCCGGGAGGTTTGGATGTGGGAGGGCTTGACTGCTCCTGATCCCCTTCTTCTCCCCGGATGGGATTTGTAGGACAAGTATCATTTTCCTTGCAGGGCTTTTTCGTAGCGCAGGAACAGAAAACAATCCAGTCCTTTCCGATCTAGCCTTATTTTCTTTTTGTGTCGTTTTCGTGATGTCTGTCTGTGCTAGCTCTGGTTATGGTCAGGGTTTTCTATCCGCCTCGACGAGAGAGCGGTAAGAGCGGAAGAGCCAGAGTTGCGATGAATGCACAACTCCAACCACAACTAGGTACACTAGTCCTCTAGAGATATAGCTCCGGAGAGAGATGCGGTGGGTGGCAGAAACCGAGATAGCGCCGTTGTAACTTGCCCGATCTCCTGGACAAGAAGCCGTCTTTTGAAAAATAGTGCTCCGTAGGTGTCCTCGGGATAACCAAAGAGTTAGTAATTCCAACCAAAAACTCAACCCGCGAATTGCAGTTCATATCCCGCCCCAAGGACATAATCAGATGTCTCTTACGCGCGTGCGTCAGGCAAACGAGAGGGGTCAATCGAAGACAGGACAGGACAGGGCAGAGGAGCACATCATGTTTGATCCGGATCACACACGAAATACCTAGGTAGATCGGAGTCAACCGGTTCGCTTGATGAGCTCGACCCTCGAGTGCACCGTGCTGTACAGCATCGTGCATAGTCTAGATAACTCTTGAGAGTGTGTCAGACAAGGCACTTGTCGCGACAAGGGGGGGGGTTGGGGGCGTGTGTGTGTGTGTGTCTCTCTGTCTCTTTCTTTCTTTCGCCCATGGAGGTAGTTTGCTCTCTCGGATCTTTTCTTCTTTGTACGGAGTATCCGGGATTGAATAACCCACCGCCATGCGCGCCAATCGTCTGGACCACGACCCTTTTTGCTTTTCAACAGCAAGCCCAGCAAGCCCAGCAAGCCCAGCCAGCCAGCCGACCTAGGCATGTGCTACCTACGTATGCATGGGGTTGGTTTATCTGCCGGGGTAGCTTGCCTCTTCCTCTTCCTCTTCTTCTTCTTTTTTCCCACTGTCTTTTCTTACGTGAGTAGTTCGGGAGGCGACCGAAGGTGGCTCTCTACATGCAAGGATCCTGACATCCATGTTGATGCACATGAATAATTAATTTTTTATTTTTTATTTTTTCCTTTTCCTTTGCCTTCTTCCTTCTTCTCGTTGCTCGCTCGCCTCTCGCTGTGCCTGGAGGACACCGGCGCGGAGGGACAAGGCCGAGACACAACCTGCGGGCGTGCATGCGTTGGCGTTTCTAGCTTGTCGCAAGAGATGGAGATGAAGGGGAATCCGGTCGGAAGGACGGAGATTGGGAAGATCTATTTCCGTGTTTGTTTGTCTGTCTTCTGAATGGCTTGAGGCGGTTTAGACGCCAGTTATGTTGAGGATATTGGTCACAGGTTGTCCCGGACAGAAGGGATGTGATGTGTTGTGTTGTGTTGTGTTGTGCTTTGGTCTCCTGTGCATGCTGCTGAAATGCGCTGGATGGCTAGTCCAGAAGACGTCATGGGGAGGATCGTCGTCGTCGCGCTGTTTTGGCGTGCTGAGCTTTCACCTGCTGAGCTTTCACCAGCTTGGGCTTGTGTTTTGGGTGTGGGGGTAGCTCCGGGACAGAGGGGGAGGAGGCGGGGAGGAGTGTGTGCTCGGGGTTCCGAGGTGGGCCTTCGGGGATAGTGTTGGATGTCGCCGGGGTTGTGCTCTGGTTGTCTAGACTATAGGGAGGTTGTGTACGGATACTACCTACAACTAGGAGATCTCAAAGTGTGTGTGCGTGTGTGTGCGTGTGGAATGGAGAAGAGACAACTGTCTCGGGGGAAAATAAGCTTGTTACAAGGTAAGAGACAATGACGAGGGATGGTGTGAGACGTGGGGAGAAGTAGGAAATCCGAGGTGTGCGACAGAGATGAAGGAGGACAAAAAGATAAGACTGATAATGACTACTCTGTCTTGCCAGCAGCAGCAGCGGCGGTAGTAGTAGTACATCTCAATGGCCACGACTATACAAAGTTGCGTCGACTCTTGTCCTGTAACTCCTACTATGTCTAGCCGTTGCAGAGTGACCTAGGTGCTCGAGTTGGTGGAATGTATATCCGAGTAGATAGTCCGTCGCACAACACCACAACCACCACCACCACCACCACCTTATTACTAGTAAAGATCTGATCTGATGAATAACGGCAATCAATAATATCAAACACCATCTCATCCTCATCCCACGCCCACTTCTCTCTCAAACCCCAATGCCGCATCTGGCCGGTGAACCCCCCATCTCAACCCCTTTCCCCCCAATACCACCGAATCCCCCTTGTCTGTCTATCTGTCTCTCTACTCCGTGTCAATACCCAGCATCCCCTCCTCCCACTTCCTCTCTCCCCTCCGCCACAACCACAATCTCCCTCCTCTCCAGATCTACCACCCGCACCCCCTCCCGCCA
>JABFFI010000808.1:0-24249 GCA_013623725.1 Fusarium robinianum | reverse complement strand
CCAACCCCTCAACACCTCTAAAGTAGCCCTCCTCCTCGAATCTCGTCCCCTCCCCCACCTTGCGCCCCTCCTCCTCCACTTCACATCCATCCTCCCACCATCCTGGCCTATCCTTTTCCTCGGCTCGCCTGCCTCTCTCTCCGCCGCCAACAAATCCTTCGCCATCCGCCAGCGCGTTCTTGAGGGCAAGCTTGAGATGGCCCTCATGCCGCGAAATGTGAGCACAGCGGGCCAGGAGATGATCAGCCGGTTCCTGACGACAAGATGGTTGTACGAGGAGGTTTTAAGGCCGGCAGAGTGGGCGCTCGTGTTTCAGACGGATTCGATGATTTGTGCAAATAGTAAGCTATCTGTTGATGACTTTTTGGGGTATGATTGGATTGGTGCCCCCTGGGATCCCGAGTCGTCGTGGGGTGGGAATGGTGGTCTGTCGCTGCGGAGGACGAGTCGCATCCTCGATGTCCTCCGTGCCGAGGAACGACGATACGACTCCCGACCCGAGGACGTCTGGCTCTCTGAACGTCTTGGAAACCTCCCCAACGCAGTCGTAGCAAACGGCACCGTCTCCTTAACCTTCTCGGGAGAAATACACAGCGGTCTCCCCCAGCGAGTCCAAAACGAAAGCAACGCCCTGGAAGCTGTGAGGAACGGCGAGTATGTCCAGGGCATCGATGACTGGAGGGACGGTTTCTACGAGCCTATGGGATATCACACTGGTGGCGGTGGGAAGTGGTTGCATACGCCGATATGGGGGACGCCGGAACTGAGGCAACATATCTGGCTGTACTGCCCCGAGGTGAAGATGACGCTGGCCATGGACCTGGCAAGATACGTGCCTGGAAACTGCAGACCTAGCTGGAGGTGAAGTTGGAGACGTGAAAGACACAAGAGAAGGAAGGAATGGTACGTACGTATGAGGACTGATAGATATCGCAGGCAGAGAAATAGACCACTGCATGGTCGATATCAACTTGTCGAATCCACTGACTTGGGCATTCGTCTCTGAATGATTGTTGCCACCGTCAACACCAATCGAATAGATGGTTCGATCCATGGATGGATTATTGTCTTGTCACTACTATAACACACTATTTACCACATTGAGCAACACGTTAAACGATAATCATAAAAAAGCAACCTATCGATGCGCCGCCGAGAAAAACTCCACCTCACTAGTGTTCATACAAGGTCATCCTCCGAATTACTCATTGCCGCGTCTATCAGCTTCTTCTTGATTCTCAACCTCGTTCATGGCGTGTCTAGCCGGCCACAGCTCGACCGACTGCACCGGCCAGCTCTCCAAAGAGGATGCCTTTGAAGACACTCTCGCCCATGCCCTGAGTCCAGGCGCCGGCCTCATTGAGCTTCTTCTTCCACGCATCCTTCTGCTCCTGGCCAAGCTCCTCCCACGCCTTGCCAGGACCATGTACAGCCGTGTCGTGGATATCGAGCTGGATCTTCGGGACAGTGTCATCATTTTCGCCCTCAGCGGTGGCAGGAGGCACATCGCCCTCGTACACCACAAGTGTCTCACCGGGTTGCATCTTGGCAGCATCTCGGCCACCAAGTTTCGCAAGGAACTCGCCTGCTAGGAACGCAGCGGGAGGGTGCTCGGGGGAGCGCAGGGTACCATGCCAGGAGGGAAGGAACTTTTGAGCGTGCAGGATCGGAGGCTGAACGCCGTAAACCTCCAGGGCGGCTTGGCCAACAAGGGCGATGATAAGCGCAATGATAGAAAGCGTGATAATGAGGGAACGGGAAGATGGCCCGCGGGCACTCATAGCCGTGACATAGCGTGCGGAGCGAGGGGGCGCATTCTTGTTGCGAGGTGTCTTGTCAACAAACTTGCGCAGAGGGATACTGTGTACCGCAACAGTCTTCTGGAGGGAGATGCTGGCAAGCTTGATGAATTGCTGGCGAATATGAGTCTTGGGCGTGACAAAGGTCGAGAAGGCGACACCGGTAATGTTGTCAGTGCCATGGACGTCCTTCAATGTGAACAGGGGCCAAAAGTTGACCAAGATTTCGAGAGATGCGCCTGTCTTGTGCTCAAGGGTATAGAGCGAGATGGAGGAGTCATGACCCGCAACAGCAACCACGAATTGCGTGTCGCCAACAGGGTCCGAAGGGGACGCCGGAGGAGTCAGATTCGTGACGGCCAGGGCTGTGGTAGAGATCTTTCTCGGTATGCGGGCGCTGACAGCCAACCGCGCCTTTTGGTTGTCGGCGGATGGTAGACGGAATCCCTGAAGAACAACGCCACTACGCTTCGGGAGGTTCGCGGCAGCGAGGAGGAATTTGGGCGAAAGGTACCGAATAGATCTGAAAACTGGTCGTTGAGGTTCGTCGTCGGGCATCGTAAAGACCAATTCAGGTTCGGCACTCCCACCCTTGCCCACATTCACGATGTGCAGCTCGTACTTGTAGCAGAACGCAACTTGGAACTCATTGTCCCCCGTCTGCACGATATCCAGGTCCTCCGCCTCTTTAGGAAGCTTCAAGATGCTGCGTAGTCTAGCAGGCACCCCTGAAGCTTCAAAGATGGCTATTTGAGGCTCCTTGCCCATGGCGGTGGCAGCAGCGCCCATTGACCCCGAGACACGCAGTAGTCGCTGATACATGTCGGTGTCGGGGTTTTCGAAAAAAGCGCTGCGCGACAACTCCGTAACAATCGTGTCGGTCGTCTTCGTCCCAGCTGAGGCGCGTGTCTTGGCCTGCTCGATACCCAACGTCCGCAGGTGCTCGTTTTGGCCCTTCGTGATGCTCTGGTGGCTGGAGTTCACGCCGGCGTATATGCACATCGATTTTCCCTCGTGCACGCCAGTGGCGAGGGACATGACGCTATCTTCATCGCGGGAAAGCTCGATCTCTCCAGCTACACGGAGCTCTTGTTGTGAAGCTGACTCGAGGACGGTCTGTGGCATTGACGGTGAGCTTCATGGCGTCTAGGGTCATAGATAGGGTAGACGAACGATCTTGTTTCCAACTCCAGATCGCCCGGCGCCACCGCCGCCACCGACGACGAGGCGGGTTGAATCTTCTCGATCAAAATCGAGGGCATAGAGTGGATAGTCGAGCTCAATGCTCGCTCGAGGAAATGGCGGGGCCATGCTGTGCCCCGTTCCCGAATCGATTCTTGTGGTTGTTGAAGCGGGAGTAGAGGGGTGATGCGATCGCACAATGCAGCGCTTCCGGTTGATGCAGGCTCTGAATGGCGGACTTGCGCGAGGTTGGCCGTTGAGTGATGAAAGTTGAGGTGACGTCGAGGTTGCTGTCGAGGCCAGATATTGGAACTTGCTGGGAGCTCTTTCTGGTTGGTCAAGAGCTGATGATGACAGGGTTGAGCTAATCGGGAAAGAACAGACAAGGGGAGGTCATAGCCACATGTGGCGACATCGGAACTGTGGCTGTGTAACCCCGGGAGACAAGAAGGAGTTGACTCTGTTTCTGAAATGAAGCGAGATGAGAAAAGGAATCAACCATTAGTCGATTGCGTATACAAGGGTTCGATGAGTCCGCGATTTTGCCGAGATTAAGACCATGGTATTAGTCTTCGATGTGGGTTTTGAATGGCGGCATCTTGACTATTGGTGCTGTCTGATTCACTGGACTTGGTAAAAGCCATGAATTGGTTGTTCCATAGCGACAACTCCGAGACATTGCCAGTATCTAGTTGAGTTAAAATCAGTTTATCTGCATAGTTAGGCTATAATACTGTGTTGAACATGTTTACGATTGTGAGCGGAAATAAAGGGGAGTCGGAACATTCAAGATGTTTCCATCATCTCCGAAATGAGAAGCTGACTGTCATCAGGAGCAGAGTCGATCTTAAAGATCCGGAGAATACATATTAGGATATACAAGTTAATGAGCAGCCTGAACCCGCTTCTCGCCCTTCTAACGTGATAGAATTCGAATCATGTAAGGTTGTTCATCTCGATGACGCAGTGACTTGTTGTAGCACTCGATTTCGGACGTCGCGGGCTTGGCTTGGATGTTGACAATGGACACCTCAGAGCCGTAACTTTTCTCGTGGACCCAAGAACGAGCTTGACTAGAATGGCATGTAAAATTATTGAATCAATCACCTTCAAAGTACAGAAGAGCGAGCACGAGTTACTCGTCCGCCAGCCAGATGAACCAGGCTAAGGTCCTGGTCGATCTCCTCAACGTTCGCACCATTGACGACTTCACCTAGCCACAAGGCGGACATCGTCATTATTGACCTTTCTCGCGTGAAAATAACGGGTTAGATTGATAAGAAGAAACGTATGAACGTCATAACATCACGAGTAGTCGATCAAAAGATGCGTGGTTCCGTGATTTCGAGGACCTCATCGAGTGGTTACAGAAGCGCAAAGTGGTCGTCAAACTCCAAGGTAGAGTAGTTCGAGTCAATTTGAAACTGTCCTATGACAGTTGTATCCAGCTTGGACACACGGCCAACACTTATTCTACCAAGTTGCTGCCGGACCTGTGACGGAGCACCACACGCAACCCGAAACTGGCCAAGAGCCAACGACGTCGCCATCTCCCAGTACGCGCACTTATTATTACCGAAATAAATGTACGGGGTTGTGCTGGTGTCAAGCCTCTTGTATCAGCAGTGGCAGTTGGCCATGTCTGACCTATATATTTCTATACATTTCTCTGTATCGGTATACATCTCCAGGCGGAGACCAAAATTACCCACCTCAGCCCGCTTCCTGACATTTCTCTCCTCGCCGCGTTGTCCCCTCTTTAAGAAAGACGTTGTGGCTATCAATGATGCCCTCGCTAAAGAAGCAGGGAGTGTTCTTGGGAGCACAGGATGACATCGGACCCGGGTGGCTGCAATGAGAACACTTTGGCACGACCTGAGTATTAGTTGCCTACTCTAGTAGTCATTAATGGCAAAATAAAGTCTGTTTTCATCCTTGAAACCATCGCTGGACTTGGGCTTGGTCCATTTGCAGGCCTGCATGCTCGCATCAGCATCGAGCTTGGCGATTCCATCCAACCCACTGTCCACATGCAGTTCGTCATTACAGCGACAATTTGTTAGTAATGCGTCAGGGCTAAACTCCAGCCTGCGTGGTTTCCCCTACGGTATGGTGTTGGTCAAAGTCTTCGTCCGTATTATTGACACAAAGCTCGTCTTCACTTTTCGACGCGGCCAAGGTGGCCTCCCTCCGCATCCTCGTCGACTATCTGTTGTAGTTACTACCTGCGCCCCCGAACGTTCTCCCGAGTTCCTGTCATTGTCATCTCTGAGTTTTTGTAATTTAAGATTGTGAAATGGCTACAAGGTCGAACGCGTAGGCGAACTACAGGGATGTAAACAGCAACTATACGGACTTTCACTCCACTGCGCAGCCCTTCCTGTCGTCCGATATTCGATATCCTCGCCAGCTAAGATCAATTGCCAGTCCGAGGAGTCTGGTATTTTCGACAAGATAACTTTCCTATTGGGGAAAACGTCAGCCCCGTCGGACACGGCAATGCCATCGCCCAAGCCCTTGAGGGTATCAATGGGACCTCCAATATCTCCCGTATCGGATATGAACTTATCAGCAAATTTAGTACATAGAGGCTATGCGACAAAGTGGCCGAGCAAGTTAAGTCGGGACGAGAGATGTCAGACAACAGCAAGGGTTGGATACTCAAGGAACAGAGAGATGAGGTGCCGCGCCTAGAGCGACTAGAGTGAGACCTGGGTAAACTCAGTGATCTAGCGAAGCAAATCGTCGGACATGTGATCTACGCACTGGAGTTCAATAGAGGCGAAACTGATACTCATATTGAGGTTCACATCGAGGAGCACGTTGCTGTGGAAGGATTAGGAAGCCATCAGTGACGGTGTTAAACATGAAGTTGCACAATACTTGGCTACCAGGAACAATACCGAACACGGTAGCTCGACAGGCTTCACTATAAGTTTCCCGAACGGAGTCAAGTCTCTTGTCCGCAGTCCTGTTCTAGATTACGACACATTCGTATCTGAAGAGTGTTGCGTTCTCAGCCAAAGAGGACACTAAGAAGGTCCCAGAGAGGATTCTCGGACCGTCGGGATTTTGGGGTCTTGTGTCTGACATTCGGGAGGGGTATGTTGATATGGAATGGTAACGGAAATGAAAACAATCAGGTTGTTGATATCTCGTGTGCGAGTCCAATGGAGTAGCTCCTGAATGACATACGGCGCGCGGGTTGTGATGTCGAGATGGTTTGCGTATAAGAAGCAATCGGCTCTGTTAAAAATGTGGCTTTACTGTAGCTATTCTGATATTGCTAAGATATCACAAAAGTACCTAATTCACAGCAAAGAGTTGTCTAGTATTGTTTATATGGGTTTAGGTATCTTTGCTTTTGTGTGGCAAAACAGCGATGCTTGATTTCATAGTAGGGACATAATTCTAAGTCAACTGCACCGTCATACACATCTTACCATCGTGCTGTCAACACCATTGGCACGTCGACGAATGACCTGTAATATGATACTGTCTACAGATGCTTCTGAACTCCGCAGGTGGTAGTAAACGTCCGAAGACAACAGTCTGGAACCACCTCAACTTGCATGCTACCATCAGGCCTCTCGACTCTCCATGTTTAGCGGGTATAATGACCGAAATAATATAAAATCTCGGACTTGGGTTTCAGAATTTAACATGTATTATTTAACTGTATTTCTAGAAATCAAATAACAGTGCCCGTGTATTGCCCTTTTGAAGTGATCAAATCAAGACTTACAGCATGCCACTCTGTCGTACTGTCCTGGGGAAACTTGAGAATAAAGACAGCGTAGAACAGGAAGAAGATCACACCAGGCAGAAATGAAACCTCCGGCCTAAGAACATCCCAATAGCAAAGTCTTTTACAGTAGGGTATCAACTTCCCCTAACCTCAAAGTCAACTTGGGGAGCATAATAGGGGCATTATAATCACCTAATGCCAGGAGCCATGGCAACTTGGCCTCGTAATTTGGGAGAAAGTAGCGACTACTCAGCATTCTGGGCGAGAAAGGAAACCGGACAAGTCGACAATTATGCCAAGTTCCATGTTGGCCCATTGCTGCTGTGGGTTAACTGGTGACCTCAACAGGCGCTTCCGGCCCCCAAGACAGCCTGAAAGAAACTGCGGCTTGGGATCCCATACATGCCTCACACGCTATCACAACCTGTTCTGGACACACGGCAAAGACATGCCATAGTGACTTCGCATGGGCAAGTACCTGTCCCTTGCGAAGTAGAGACTGGCTTCACCAAGTAGACCACGGGCACTTGATCCTTTCTGGCTGGACAGACCTCATGACTCCCTCCGGGTACACCTTTCCACCTGCACTCCAGATGCAGCATTGACCAAACAGGTAATCTAGCCTACATCCACAAGATCGATCTCCGCAGGAACTACGGAGAATAATAGTTCACGAGACCAAGTATGAAACAGGTTCATCGGCCCATCGAGCCACGTCGACTTGGGAGATGGGTCTACTCCGCCACATCTCCAACTTGCAGCATTTACACAGCACCAATCGTCACAGTAGAAACGGCCTCATCGCCTCCATACCATCAGAGCGGCGCGGGATGAATTTGCCACATCTTACGATGGATTCCCCCGAAGAGTGCGCCATTGGGCCATGTTGGACGTACCTTGATAATCCAGCCAATGCGTTTGCAAGAAAACTCTGCATCGTAGCGCGAGTGAGAAGTGTGGGTTGCTGAAGTCGTGCGTGGGACTCGTCACAAGCTCGGGGTTATGAGATCTCGATTGAGGTCCATTTCCCATTCGAGATGAACCAAGTCTCTGTCGGGATCGGAGAGCAATCTCCAGTAAGGGTCCCGGTAGACCGGGGCGGGCTGAGAAACGGGTCCCGTTGATATCTGCGGTATCTGCGGCGAGGCCTGAGCCGATGGTTTGGTTGTTGGGTGCTTACTTGGTGGACTCCTCCGCCCGATCCAGCCAATTTGAGCAACTTGGCCAGCAAGTTCGACGGGGGGTGAGTCGGATATCAAACGATATCGAGGTTGAAACGGAGCATGAAGCGGAGGTTGAAGTCGGTAACGGCCCGATGGCCCCGTTGCTCATGAACGGCCCCAACAGCTTGTTTCCCCTGTCTTCTCCATGTCGAATCCCAATTCCGGGTACGTAGTAGCCCAGCCTAACGTTCAATCTGCAGCTAGGAGCAACGTCCTGCTCCGCACCGAACAAGCATTGGATGGAGCTCCTTGCAGACACACAGGTTGTGGGAATTCCACGTCTCCTCGGGGCCGACCTGGTTGGCAAGGCGGGCCAACATGATGCTACTGAGACGCCACGGAGGGTCACAACGGCCGATTACCCACGGAGTGTCTGGGCCCCTCTAAACTTGTTCTTGAACCAGTCTGGCGTACCCAAGGATCGCAAGCCGGGGGGTTAGAGGGGAGGGGCGCACACACGATACCGGACGTGCAAACCTCGTGGGTAAGGCGACTGGAAGAGGGACAAGAGGCGGGACAAACAACCGTGTTCGGGTCAGCCCTCGCTTTGCGCCCAGACACTCTAGCGTTGTTGTCGCCGCGTTGTCGTCAGTTGACCGGCACCGGCTGCGAGGCTCCCTGGTGTGCGAGGGCGCGGGCGCGTGGTTCCTTGTTGGCCCTATGCGCACAAGATACGGTCATGGATTTTCTGATACGTCAGAAGACGGGCGCTGCAAACCACGACTATCAGCAGAGTGGGAAAAGGGAAAAAAAAAAAGCAAGTCTGCTCCTCCCAGCAAGGGAGCTTCTCAACTCATGACAAAAACCAGCGCCCAACAAGCCCTGCTGGCCGGGAGGGGGGGGTTGGTGTTTTGGGTGTAAGCAAACATTCTGCGTATTACCCCGTGTGTAGTACGGAGTAGGTCGTAGAATCAATGATAGGGGGGAAACGGTAGTGAATCGACAGCCTCACTTCTCCCGCGCACGAAACGCAGATCGATCTTCTGGTTTCGTCCGCAGTCAAGAACGGGTGCAAGGCGCACCACACGCACCCCCCCAAGTTCGCGAATGGCCAGGGTCATGCCGACAGGATGGATGTAGCGAGGTACCGAGTACGTACTCCATCCGCTGGCCGTCCCGTCTTTCAGGGCTGGCTCGTTCTCAGGCTGCGTCAAGGCGTGTGTTTCCAGGTCCAGGAACGCGGGATGGGGATGGCGCGATCTTGGAGTGTGGGGGTGATGCGGGATGCAGAGAGCCCTTGGAGGATGGGATTTGCGCGGGGTGGGAGGGAGGAGGGAGGACCCAGGAGGGGGGGAAGAATGAGAAAAATGAGAAAAGTGCAAATGCCAATAGGAGAGTGGTACGTACCTAGATCCACCCACATCACGGGCGCAGCCCCGCTTAGGTCATGATGGAGGACGGGCAGGCATGGCCCATCCCGTCCCGTCGTCTGGATAATGGATAATTGAAGAAAGAAGTCTATACCCAACTTGGAACCAACGACATGGCATCGTCGAAAACTTGACAAAGTGACCAACAAACATGGGAATCAACTAAAGAGAGAGAGAGAGAGAAAAAAATGATTCACACACCCCGCCCCCGTTTTTTCCGGTCCAAACCCGAGATTGGAGGATGTGACAGCACTGCCGCCCTTGTTTCCGCCACAAAAGAGAACCCACGTTGCACAAAACGCCGCAAATAGAGAAACCGACAGGAGGCAGACAGACAGACAGACAGACAAAAAAAGGTGTGAGATATGTAGGAGTCTTTTAGCGTATGAGACATTTATTTTCAAGAGACAGGGGAAAAAAAAAGACACTCACTTAGACACACGCCCACCAAGCTGAACTCCGAAACAACTCATCATCATCATGAATGTCTTTGGTTCTTGTGTGACAAGACAACGCCCTCACTCACTCACCCCCCTCTCTCATTTAGACGGCCGCTACAGCCGCTAACAGGTGATGCAAGGTGGGCCATCACAGACAAGACACATGGACATGCAGAAAGCCTCTAAAGCAAAAAAGAAACGAAAAGCGAGAAAAATGGACAACGCCGTTTCGGCATGTCTCGCAGTAGCAACGACCCGACAACTGCAGAGCACATTACCATGGACACCACTGCCCGTACTATGTAGGCTAGCCTTGGGGCCTCATACGCTGGACAGTTACCTACCTACCTAGTTAGTTAGGCCGGGTTGCGTGCGTTTCGGGCCCAAGGACTCCTGCTCGTGCATGCTGCGTTCTGCGCACTGCGGTCATGCTAGGTCCTGTCAGTTCTCGCCCTGCTTCTTACATACATATAGATCTTCCTCTAAGCATGCGCCACTCTGATCAGTCACAAAAGCCACAGCTAGGTAGGTATGTAGGAAGTATGGAGTAGGGAGTAGGTATTCAAACTTCAACATCGTCAACACCACGGAAATAGCATCCACTACTAAAGAACAGCACAGCCGACAGACCAAGAGATGGAATTTCTTCTTCTTTTTCTAGTCCTGTTCGTCCTAGTACATATATGTATATATATACAAAATATAACACATATAGCCCGAACCCAGTGTCCCGTTTCCTTTGGTCAAAGACCGGGGTATCAGATACCAATCCAGACAAAACAAATAGACAAGGCCCAAGCGAACACCCTATCCAACCCCGTCCTTAGTTAGAGTTACAATACTAGAACAGTTGCAAATCCAATCTGGTATCAATCTTTGGCAGCAAGACAAAAGAACAAATAAAAAAAAGACATGTAATGAAGGGAATACAGGACTGCCAGCCACCAACCCCTGAAAAGCGCGACGCTCACCATGCCCGTCGTGAAAGCCACCGAAAAACAGATTGTCCACTCCAAAACACCCCAATGTCCATAATGTCGAGAGTGTGCCCCCCCCGAGGACACCCCCATAGCTGTCCGTTGAACGAGTGTGAGACCTTGGATGTGTGGTGATCAACATCGGCAGGGTGTGCAACAGCTTCTTGGGAAGGGGTGAGGCAAAATAGAAAAACAAGGAACAAACCAATCTGTAGCTAGGTAGGGTGGCTTCCGTGCTGGCCTGGGTTTGCCGAGAAGCCCTGAAATGTGTAGTGTCGAGGCATCCAATATCAAAACAACAAGAAAAAACACAATAACTGAAAAACACACGCTTTCACCCATCTGCCCCCCTCCAAAGGTCCCTCTTTGTGCAATACAGCACCGTCCAACTCCGTACGCGAAATGAAGCAAAGAGCCGCAACGAAATGAAAAGATGTGTCAGTCGCCTGACGGATGCGTTCTTCCAAAGTCCCGTCCCAGTTGCCTCGCCCGCAAACCCCTTGAATACCAATCCCAGAAAGAAACATGCTGCCGTGTTAAACAGTCGACCTCGGGGCATCATGCCTGTTGAGGGAGACACGGGAATTCTGGACGGTGGAACCTCTAAAACCAAAAGCCCTCGCCCCGAATCGGTACGCCTCAGGCGAATGTCTTGGTCGTCATCTTCCATGCCCTTCAGGCTTTCGCGTCGCCCACCCACTCTCCGTAGCCCGCTGTGCCGGAAACCATTGTCCAGTGTTTGGGTCTTGCTCCTGCCCGCGGCCTGGCCCCAGCCCTGGGGGGGGTGGTCCGCCTTCCATCGCCGGTAGACGCGGCAGCCTCTCGCCTCCCGTCGATGACGCCGCCGAAGAGGGTCGCGACAAGACTCCATATACAGGGCCTTGCATGGGCGGCAACCCGCTCGGCGACGCACCGGGGTGAATGCCTGCCGGGGACCCGTAAATCGGCATCGAGAACTCGGGGTGGTCGTCGGTTCGTCGGCGTTGGGCTGGGCGCTCGCCCGATGATGCGTCGCCCCCGTAGCCTTGCGCCGGCATGGACATATGTGGTCCCGTCAACAAGGGGCTTGCCTCGGCGAACGAGCCGCTCCTTGCAAATATAGGACTCGGTGGCCCGACTGCCAAGCCGCTCAACGACGGCGTTTGCCCGACTATATCTCTTAGGCGATCTCGATCCTTCCGGTAGTGATCCCGTGCCTCTCTTAGTTGCTCGATTTCGCGCTTCATCTGCCTTGCTTCCTCCTGAAGCTCCTGTATCTTGATCTCCATCTGTCCTCTCTCATCTCGGAGGTCCTGCAACTGCTTGCTGCTCTCTTCTTGCAGGATTTTCTTCTTCCTGCGATGTCTCGTCGATGCCACGGCATTTCGTTGCCTTTTCTCGTCCGCCTTCTTCGACGCCTGGGAAAAGTCGACCGGAACAGGAATCATAGTGTCACTTCCTGGGAGAGCCATAAATGCCTGTTGGCCTTCCACGCCAACCATACCTCCGCCCATGCCATGCCTTCGTATCATCTCAGACCAAGTAGTTGAGCTCTCGCCTTGGCCGCCACTTGCGCCTGAGAAGGACCGGCCCGGTTGCACACTTGGAGCATACGGCCCAGGTGTGGGAGCAGTCGGGGGTTGAACACGGCCTGGGTCACTCCCTGGAGGGAACGCAGGCGGGGGAGCAGCGTGCGCTACGGGTGACGGAACCATAGCCTGGGATAATGACCTCGATACCGGTGCCGACATTGTTGTGGCGGGAGACGCAGGCACGCCCAACGAGTGTCCTCCGGGGAACTTCGCCCTCGTCTCTTCTGGGCGTATAGTCTCGTATAGGGGCCGCTTAGCTGGCGATACGCTGGGGAAGGGGGGCTGCGTTCGAGGGTCTAGATCGCGAGGCGGTAGCGGCCCATGACTTACGCTCATGGCTCGGGGAGGTGCTTTTGGACTTAGTATCTTTCTCGGATTGTTCATAGCAGGGAAGGGGAAGGCCATGGTAGGAGAGTTGCGCTCAGAAGATGGACCCCCTAGCGGCGTCATCGGGCCAACTGGCGTACCAGGAAGCGAGATCGAGGCAGATGGGCCAGTTGAAAACGGCCTCACTGCTGCGTATGGCCCAGGTGTTGAACCAGGTGTCGAGATCGGGATCTCGCCTTCGGGGTGTCGACTTGGCGGGAGGACAATGCCGCCCCCCAGGGCAGAAGGCCGTGGTTCTGGGGGGTTGAGTATACTAGGGACGCCTATGGTCCTGGGCGGAATATTTTGCATCTTATTGTCGCCATTTGTGTGAGGCACGCCGCTGAGGTCCTGACGCACATCACGATTGCCCGGCTGCCCATACCGGGTTGAGGACGGCGAGACTTGGTCGTCTCCAGTAGGGGACCTCGAGGAACGGCGTGAGGCATGGTGAGACGCAGGTCCAGTCTGTGACATCGGGACCCGATCGCCTGCGCACTGCTGGCCGCGGGGGCCGGCACATCGACCCTCGCCAGCCCCGGCTAGCGATGATAGTAGCTCGCTGTCCTTGATTGAGGAGGGTCGGTGCAAAGAGAGGCTTTGAGACGACCAGGTGGGAGTCGATGGAGTTCGAGGCGAGTTTGGTGTCGCACCCGAAGAGTCGGTTCCTGAAGATCCGGGACTGTCCTGGAAAGGTTGTGCCTGCGAGTACAGGCTTGCCAGCTGGTTCGCCAGGTTGGGTGTGGTGTTTCTGGGGACCGGCTTGGGATTGATACCCAAAGTCCCAACAAAGGAGCAGCGTGATGAGGGAATCTCGGCGCTCCAACGCTCGGGAAGGACGCAACTCGGGTTTTAATCGTCTAGGCGTGCAGGTTCCTATCCCGACTTTGCAAGATGCTGAGGCAGTTCCAAGAGGCTAGGTCCTGGACAGCCCCAGTCGATGCTGCTTGGGCCACTCAGACTAGGATGTGGGAAATGGGCGTTCGTACTGGATGTGACAGTTCCAGTGAAGAGAAGGCCGGAACGCCAGCCGAACTAGTGATCAATAAGCTGAGGCGAGACGTGACGAATCGTCACGACGGATCTGATGCAAGAAACCCCGAGGAGTTTGGGAAGGATCCTTTCAGCTCACTTGGAGCAGTCGGCTCGATGGGGATTGAAGGCGCAAGTAATTGTTGCTCGAAGACAAGAGCCGCTGACAGGGATGAAGGTGCAGGCGGTTCGGCAAATCATAGACGTGAGGACGACTCTCTTCTTGTGAATGGCCAGCAGGCCGTGGGCGTACGAGCACCAGCCAAATCCCTAACAACCGGATTTGATGTCGTCCACCACTGGTGTTTGGCGTGTTGGAACACTGACGTTGAGTTGACCAGTCGATGAGATGGACAGTATAACTGCGGAGATGTGGACCTGAGCTTGGGGAGCTTGTGATGTAAGAGGACAGAGGAGTGTCCGATGTGAGGCGATGATTGAACTCGATAGCCTTGAACTGCAAGGCTTTGTAAATCGAAGAGAAGTGAAGAAGTGACGGAGACAAATGAAGAGAGGGAACAAGGCCTGGTATTGGGGCTCGCAAGGTGATGTAAGATGTCTGGCGTTCCGCACCGCTAACAAGAAAAAGAAAGGCCCAGGAGAATCAAGAGTTCCCAGGAACTAGGTCAAGATGGAGACAGCCACACTGTGTGGTATTCTTTATTGCTCTTCCTCTTGGTACCATGCCTGCCTTGAGCAGGACAGCTCCTCCCGCTCCCCTTATCAAAAGGGGCCATCCCCGATGAGCACCCAGTGGTCAAGGGTGGAGGTCCCGCAACTTTCGGCAGGGCCATGCCCATGGCAGATCAAGCTGGGGCTAGAGCTGGGGCTAAAGCTGGGCCAACAATGGTATACAGACTGCTCTCCCAGTTGTGATGACTGGTGTTGGGGAACATGCAGGGTTTGAGGGCCAGGCACGCGAAGAGGACCAGGGGGTCCGCCCCATGAAGCCGCCCTTGCCAGGTACTCCGTACTCCGTCGACTCCACGGTGCCAACCCACACAGCAGGGCTTAGAGGCTTAGACGGTTGGTTGGGACGAGCTCCTTGGGGCCCTAGATGACGGAGAGCTACCGGTAGTTTTACCGTGGTGGCAGGTAGGTCTGTTTTTTTCTTCCCTCCCCTTCGCAATGTACCTTGAAAAGCCGAGTTGAGTTTCCAAGATGGCCTTCCAAATCGTCTGCGACAGAAACCGACCTGTCAGTTATTTTGGTACGTCAACCGAACACGTCCCAACTCGTTGTCAGGTCGGCTAACACAAACTCGGAGTCATGGAGACGGATACCCGCGAGGTAGCCATTGAGGGACAGGCCTCGTGCTTGAGGTGGCCCAGCTACCGCTAGCGTCCTCCCCGAAGTTGGCTTCGACACCGCCCATTACTCTAGCCCAAGACCGGCTGGCTCCCAAGAGGCTGGATGGAGTATCGAGGCGGTCAACGGGCGCCATCAGAGCCATGCTGTCCATGGGTGGCCGACAGGGCTCCAGCCCACCCGGCAGGTACTTCACACGCATGAATGAGGGCGATACATCATTCGGGTACCTCGGTCGCTTCAACGTGCGCCGTCCCTCGTCCCTCGATGCAGATGAGGTTGCAGCCTCAATAGGCGGGAGCGGGAATCCAGGACCAGTCATGCGGCAGGCGACTAGCTGGCGCGCGAAGTGGGCATCGATCTAAGTTGAAAGAGGGCTAGACGCTTGTGACTTAAATGACCGTGTCTTCGGGAAAGCCAAAAAGCAACGAGCAGACGCCTCTCAAAGAGAAAAGAGACGACAAGACACCATGAGCGGCGATGAAGCCGCCGTCCTGGAGAACCAGACATGGGATAAAGATCGCCGCCGCCGCGCCCATGGCCATGGTTTTGGGTGGTGCGGACCTGGCTGGTCCCAGCTAGCCCTTGCAAGCCCTGGATGCTTGGGTGGATGGTTTCGTCTCATGGTCCCTGTCCAGAGCTCTACCTCCATCCCGCTGCTCGGGGCATATCTGATGAGCTCGGCCGGGCTGGTTTGCATTTCGTTTCGTCCCCATCGCCCAAAGCTCGCATACTACTGCTACGTCGTAGCCTGGCATCCATGTCGAGGTGGATCTCCAAAAGGCGGATAGCAGATGCCATGAGGATCATCGAAGGGCCTCCCTGCGGGTGAGGCGTTCGCCGTCGGGCACAGATGCAGAGACGTGGTGTTCCATGCCCAGTCGCCTCAACAGCCGGCCTTGCCATGATGGTCAAATGCTGCCTCCCATACGCTTCTAGGAATAGCGGAGGGGTGTTCAGAATCACTTACACGATCCGAAGATTGCTGCCAAGAAGCCACCCAACACTGGAACACGGAAGGCGTAGCTTCTGCCACGGGCTGAATCCTCGTTGGATATCAACCCAGGAGCAAAATCGCCGAGGGCCACATGGGGGAGAATATGTCTTGCTTGCTGATGTGTGAGTGGAACGTACGAAGCACGAAGTAGGTAACAGGTTGAGACGACGTGGAGGTGCAGAAATGGAGAGACGCAGATTGGGAGGAGGGTGAGGCAACTCCACACGCCCCCGTGGCATCATGACGAGTTACCAAGAAGAACCTGGAGAGCTGTGAGACGGGTTGACGGGGCAGATGGAAGGTGTCCAAGTTGGCATTGGGCAAATAGAGCTATGAATTGCGGGTGTGCAGAAGTGAGACCTGCACCAACATTGCGTTAGAAGCATTTCCTTCCCTCCTTGACTAACTTCAAGTCCCGCCTGGTAAGGTTGTGCCTTCCGCCCTGTTGTTTCAAAACTGCCCTCCATGCCCGCCTTCCATCCTCCTCAGCAATGATGGGTAGGTTGGACCTGCCACTAACCGAGGTAACTGCGACACACATTGAGCAAAGACGGTTTCTTCTGGAAGGCGTGATGCCTTCTTTCCTAAAAACAAAAAATCTCCGATAGAACGCTTACTTCGTATATCACTACGAAAAACATCGCTTCCTCATCTTGCTGGCCTCATACTGGCCGTCCAGTCTTGGAGGGCCGAAATGTCTTTCGTCTCGGGCCTCGTCTCCAATCCATCAAATCTCCCTCACACGAGCCACGGCACGACCTTCTGTACCGCGCGCGCGGAAGGGCGGAATGCCCCTGTTCGCCAGCTTGACATCCGCTGCCACAGCCCATCACAGCCGGAAATCCGTACGGAGTACAATATGTACAACGATGTGCCAGAAGACATGCGAACTAACGAACGCGTAGCTTCTATTCTCGAAACTTGGAACGGCCGCCGTTCTGAGGCCTTACAAGCACTTGGCTCCAGAATACAGCACTCCCTCCCTCAAGCCGTTCTCCGTCAACTACTTCGCACAATTCGACTTTTTCCCCAAGTCTAATCCATCTCATGGGTCCAGCCACCACGACCACGGGGTTTGCTCTCCCCAGGTTTGACCGCCGTTGACTTTTACCTTACATGGCCTTGCCCTCAATGCCTGGCTCTCTCGAAGCACGTGTCTGCAAGCCCACGACCTTCCTTTGGTCGTGGTCTTCTCGTCCAGAACCTTGAGCGGTGATATCCGGTACCATGGCCGAAGGGGGCGTGGGTGCAAAGGCTCATCAGGGATCCCAGTCTCTCCGGCCCACCAACCGATGACGATGGTTCTATCCGTGCTCCGTAAAAGGCCGCCACATACAAAGTAGGATGCACTTCCAGGGATCTTGGGGAAGGCTATACCCTGGTCTTTGAGCTGCAAGGCCCGCATGCAGCCAGCCTGCGGCCAGTATGCAACCAAGCTCTCGACAGATGTGCCTAGCGTCTGCACCAATCTGCATCGAGTCGACACCGGAGCTCATGCTGGCATAGGCGCGCATTCCGGTACGATGGTTGGAACCGGGGGCTAGGGAGTTTTACATCGACACTCGATCCGACATGGCACTCCACGGTCAACATGTCACGCGTGAAGAAGGCGAACAGACCAGATCGCGGCAGACCTTGATCTGGCGTGTAGATGGGAGGGGGATCTGGCCTCGATCAGTTACCAACCACACTGGTGTCACAGATGCTGGAGAAACGGGCGTCGACGCTGAACCTCGTTCAGCAATGCCGCGGCGAACTAGTCGTAAACGGGGTCTCTTTACCCAATCCAAATTCTTCCGCCTTCGAAGAACCTACTGCAGAGCACTACCAAGTTACACTACCAGGCTACTCGATACATTTGTCAGGTCTAGCCGACAAATGACAGTTCTTGGAAGGTGTGGACGGGGAGTGCTTGGTGCAAACAAAGCAAACATCCATCCAACTTGACGGCTAACTTGAAGCACTCAGGAATCAGAGACCTATTCAGCATTCGGCCAGGATGCCTAATGTGACGTCGTCGCATCCGCCACGACTGTGACCACCGACAGGCGACCCGTAACGAGTTGTCAAGGAAATGAAGTCTCGAATGCGAAATGAGAGAGACAGGGTGGTCCAGTTGATTGTCGACGGGTGGCTTGCACCATTGTCACATCACCCCGTACCGCAGTCACTCGCCCAGCCGCATTTTGCGGCGTCAAGAGCCACGGGACGGGGCGTGTTTGGCATCAACGGATGCCGCAGGCCTAGACACTGCTAACGAGGAATAAAGCTGGGCCCCAGCTCTCGTCTGCTCCAGCAGCCTGGCTCCTGTGCTGGGGACTATTAGCGCGCCGGTTCTTCACTCATGGCCGTTCGCTCACGCTTGTCGGCCGCCAAATGAGGAGCGCCTGAGGAGCAAGGGACCTTCAGAGGATGGGCCCGGTGGGACCTTTGAGCGCCAATCCTGGGTGGGATGCCTCACGAGCGATCAAAATGCATGGGCTCCAGCTCTTGGTGACCTGGCGAAGATTACATCGAAGGAATGGGAAATAGGTTTGCGCAGTGGCGGTCTCGGTGGTGCGGGGGCTTGACGCCGTGGTGTGCATCCGGCCGGAAACCCGGACACTCCATGCCATCACCACATCTCCCCGTCCGAGCGAGGTACCAAGACGCCCATCACCATCGATACCTACCTACTTCGTACGAATGAAAGCCCGAGCCGCTCATTGGCCCCGAACCAGCAAGCGGTTTCCTCACGGGGGAGGAGTGCTATTCCTTACAGACCCTTTGCTTCAGGCACCTCGTCACAAGGAAACCTTCGAGATGAGATGAGACATCCAAGACTGCAGCGAACAAATATGCAATCTCTGGAGGTAACAGGCCCGATCCCTACCTGCAGGACTCTCCCTGGATCCTTTCTGGGCGTTCGACGGCGACCTTCATGTATGTGCTACCGGCCGGCGGTGGTGGTACTGGACGATGTCCGAATCAGGGCATCTCATGTGCATCCATCCCCGTCCTCAGGCCGGGCCGTCCCTAGCAAGTCTTTTGGGTCGCTGTTGGCCCCCGTGTATTCTGGAGTAGTATACCTACTGCATACGTATGTGCGCGCATACATCACCTCCACAGGACCTCCAACAACTAATCTTCCGACCAAGGTTGATTTATTAATTAGCCGCCGTTCGCCTGCCTACAGCTCCAGTTCCTACTCGATCCTCCTCCCTGTTCTCTCTCCTCTCCTCTCGTCCCGCCTCGCCTCGCCTTGCTCCGCCGTCCACCCCATTCTAGCATTCGTCGCCCTGCTTGCTCAAACTCCACCGCCCGTCTGCGTGAGGGCGCTGAGGTGATCAGCACGCCGACATTGCTGGGCCTCCAACTTTGGCTCGGCTGGCCTGGACAGCTGCCCCTTGTCTAGTACCGGCGATCGTGGCCCCACGAAGCTTCCCGTGACCACCAGTGCAACCCAGCGGTCAGGGCAAAAGGCCGGTCAGAAAGACGTGCCAGGCAAACGTCGCCAGCTTAGCAGCGAACCTATGTACCTATGGCATGCATTTGCGTCCTGCAACTAATTCATCCGCCTTGCCCTGCCGAGTCCTCTCACGCACCGCGACGAGCCGGATCCTAGGCACGTAAGGAGTACCGCTTCACCGTCGCTTGCGTCAAGGTCTCCTCTGACGGGGTCCTCAGTCATGTACCGACACCATCTAAGGGGCGCACTGCCACTGCCACGCACATCGAGGACATGCCGCGGTGGTCTTGGGTTGTGCTGCCATCGTTCAATGCGAGTTTGGCCGGGGCCGGTTCATGCAGGATCTCCTCGTGCATCCCGTTGCCAGCAGTGCAGCACCGATGCATGGACGCACCACTCCATTGACCAACGGCCGGCACGCGCGCCGTGTGCCGACTTGCTGCAGGTCGCAGCGTGGGTGTCTGTCACCCAACGGTTGCCCCGTCCGCTTCACTCTCTTGCGTGGTGATGCACACTGCTGCCCCGGGTAGGGCGGTGTGTCGGTGTCTCTTTTTGCATGCGTTTTTACCGGTCGACAGACAGGTGGGAACTGCGGGTTGAGCTGTTCTGTGATGTGTTGTTCTCCTATGCGCCAGTTCTCTCCGTGTGTGTGCGTCATGAATTGTGTTGCTGCCCGATGACGACCCTACGAGACACCCGAGTTCCCGCTATCGGAGAAGCAGTTCTTAGATGGGCCCTTTGCTCGATGTCTATTCCAACTAAATCTACCCATGGTTCGGACTCCCGAGAGACACCTCCACCCATTCGCGCGTTGGTCGGAGCCCGTGGGAGTTGGACCGTGGAGTTCAAAGGGCGGATACCTGTGCGAAGAGGTTGGCGGGCTCGAACGTTGGCCTGCCCCATCGCAACTCCGCCCACAATTGTTCTCGCCGTCCATAGTTCAGGCAGAAACCGTTGGACAGAGCGCAGAAGTTGGCGGAGATGGTGGGAACCTTTGAGCAGTGGTCTAGAACTCTTGACTCTCTTCGTCTGTCGTTTTCAGTGGCCGTGGGGGTGCGCCGACCGCATCCTTTGGGGACCACGTGAAGCCCTCAACGGCAGAATGCAGATGGGGATGTAGAGCTCGCAGAAGGACCTTGCCCGCCCTTCCCTTGGAACAGGCATCCAGTCTGTTGGTGATGGTGCTCCTCACCACGAGCCGTTGCTTGGCAGTGATCATGCGCTCCAGTCCCCTGCTTGCTTGCAAGTTTGCTTGCTCTATTGACAACGCCAGGTGCCACGTCCCACAAACAACGGTGAATACGCAGCTCACTGGATAGGCGGCAGAGCTTGCTTTCTCTTCGCCATTGCCTTGGCTGTTTATCTACAATGTGTATGTATGTATGGGTGGAGTACGGGGTGCCGTCGTCAAACTCCAGTCGACCTAGTCTCGAAGAGGTGGTAAAGCCAGGGACGGACTTCACACCACAGCATCCAGACGCGCCTGTCAGTACGCACATGTACATGAGTGGCATGGAGGCGTTAGATGAATTGGAAACTCAGAAGCCGACCTTGCTCTCTGCGTCTCTCGATTCGACGTCGTCGACCCGGCAGTCTGGTACGAGGCGAGATCGATTGTTGCAGCGGGATGCTTAGGACAGCGCCACAGCAACTCCAGGCGTCATGGCCGGCCACACGGCACGGCCCCGGTGGGAGTGTTAGTTTGTTTGTGTATTGATCGACGCGGCTCTTTGGTCTCGCCCCCTGAATTTCTTATTGTTCGCGGTGAGGCGTGGTTGATGGAATGTGGCGAGACATGACGGTACGCATGACGGAACGCATGAACCATCCCCGCCCATTCTTGTTGTGAGAGGGTAGGGATAAGGTCCAGTTTGCCTTGTCCCTAGTGAAAGGGGGGGAAATACCCCGACATGAGGGTTCTGCCCAGTTTCGGGATAATGCTGGCTGCAATGGTCCGTCCATCGTATCGTGCACATTCATCGCTGCCTGCTGGAGGCCAGGCCCCGGATCTAAGGGCCGGCGCTCCCGGGCCCGATCGGCCGTTCGTTGCTGACCTTCTCCGTCCCCCGCCCCGCCCCGCCAAGGTAGGTAGTTCAGGCTAATAGGGTATGCTCACATCCAGGCCGGAGTCCTATCTACCCTACATGAACGGTGCTAACTCTCGACGAACACGGCAGAATGGCCCCCGAGAAGGGGGTTGAGATGCACAGCTTTTCGTAATACCCTCCTCTTTTTTTTCTTTCTTTTTCTTTTTTTTAAAAAAAAAAATTAACCGCCGATGGGGTTATCTTCAGTTCCCGCTTTTCTAAATCTCGGGGTTTACTCGCCCGGGTTAGACTGGTCGATGGGAGAGCGAGTACTTGACCAAGACAACCCCGCCTCAAGACAAATGTTGACGCATCCATCACAAGTCACACGAACCATCTGGACCGCGCAGGCACTCGAGATACGAAAGATAATTGCTTGCCGCCATGACCAATACCCAACGGTGGACGGTAGATGAGCCCTGGCTGGATCTGCACTGCGCCCTAGGCGAAGGCCCGTTCTACGAGAGGGACACGGGCAAGCTCCGGTTTGTCGACATAAAAAAGAAACAGCTGCACTACGTGGACCTGGAGGACGGGGCGTCATCGCTCGAGACGATCCAACTCGATGTCTGCCCAACCGTCACAGCCAACATTGCCGGAGTCGACATGCGGCAGCGCATCGCATTGGGCGTCAAGACCGGACTCGCTATACTGGACGTCAAGGAGGGCATATACAAACTCATCCAGCCATTCAACGAGCCGGACAACGAGCGACTTCGGAGTAACGATGGCGGCGTGGATCCTCATGGACGATTCTGGCTGGGGACAATGACGGATTTTGGGATTGGCCCCTTCCAAGCTGAAGGTGATTGATGATAACCCGCCGCAAAGACGGAAAGGCTGTATCATTCAAGGCTAACGCACATGCGGCTCAGGCGCACTCTATCGCATGGACGGCGACTCCAAGGAGGAGTTCCTGGGGGGCCTCACCATTCCCAACACCCCCGGCTGGTCTCCCGACGGCAAGACGATGTATTTCACGCACTCGTCGGCGCGGCAGATCCTGGCGTTTGACTACTCACTCGACACGGGAGCCGTGACGAACCAGCGCCTTTTCTACCAGCACGACGGAACGGGCGAACCGGATGGCTTCCGGGTGGACGTCGAGGGCCACCTCTGGCAGGCCGTGTATGGGGAAGGCCGTGTGCTGAGGATTGACCCGACGACGGGAAAAGTGATCGGTGAGGTGCAGGTGCCGACGCGGAATGTGACGTGTGTCCAGTTTGTGGGGACAGAGCTTGTGGTGACGACGGCGGCGGACGAGGATGGCGAGGAGACAAGCCGGGCGTACGGCGGTGCCGTGTTCAAGGTGGATGTTGGGATCAGGGGCCTGGATCTCTACGAGTTTAAGTCGTAGAGGTTGTGGCCTGGTTGATGGAACCGGGCTCTATCGAAGCTGCTGTCGCCTCGCTGCGCCGTATTCTCAGAGGGATCTCGCCAAGCTGCACCTGGACCAACAACCAACCCATTGTCGCGACCTAGGGTACGGAGCATGGCGAAGACCGTGCGAACAAGGCCAGGATGGACGCAAGAGAGTCATTTCGTCTCGTTTCGTCTCGACCCTGTCGACGCACAGATGTCAATGCCCGGGCACCTTGGGTTCCAGAGAGACAAGGAGGAAGCACAGACCGACAATTGCTCAACCCCCGAGCCCCGAGCCTCCGGAGCTGGGCCATCCTCTGGGCATGTACGGAGTACGGTAGTACAAACAAGTACTACTAGCTCATTGACCGAGCCTCTGGATTCCCAGGAGCTTGGACTATCCTTGGGCTCGACCGACGATGCGGAACCCCGGAACCGAATCCTCAAAGACTACGGCCCCGGCATCTGGGAACTTCTAGGCCCTTTGGAACTTTGGCACAAGAGTTAGTTTAGTTCCC
Organism: Fusarium robinianum; assembly: GCA_013623725.1. Classification (NCBI taxonomy): domain Eukaryota; kingdom Fungi; phylum Ascomycota; class Sordariomycetes; order Hypocreales; family Nectriaceae; genus Fusarium; species Fusarium robinianum. Next base: position 821 of record JABFFI010000808.1, on the reverse strand, counting down.
CGGCCCCCTTGGATACCTTGAATACCTTGGATACCTTGTATACCTTTGGATACATTGGATACTATTACATAGGTCGTACCTACCTACCCCTGACCCTGGCCTGGTCGTTATTTTCTTGCGCCATTGTCTCCTGATCCCTCATCCCTGGCTCCCCTGCTATACCAGAAAACTTTTTTTTTTTTTCTTTTCTTTTCTTTCTTTCCACTCCCCATCGTCGTTGAGCCCTCCCTGGCAACGAACCGGAACGAGAGGGAGCTGACCCTACTGGTTCCAGACTTGCCTCGGCACGGTAGCTGTCAAAAGAGTTGGCTTGAAGACTGCTACAGTAGCATCGTTCCAAACGAACGGGTTTGGTACCGGAACTCGAGCTATATCGGCGTCCCGTGCCAAACGACTCCGTCCCGTCTTTTTCTTTTTCTTTTTCTTTTTCCTTTAATTTATTTCTTTTTTATTTATTTCCCCCCTCCTTCGCTTTGGGTGCTTCAACTGCCGGACATGGTCTCCACCTGCTTCGTTTGACTACCGGCGTAACTGACCGCCCCGACGGGGAAAAAAAAAAAAAAGTCCAATATCATATTTTTTTCTTTCCCTGGCTGCAAAGAAAATATGACGAAAAGGAATAAATAAGCCAAAATGCGCAAGCACACATGGTTGGGAGGGGGATCTCTGCGTCATCGGCCCTGCAGCGCGCTTGTTGTGCGTGACTCGTGCAGGATAAAATGCAATAAGCCGTCGATACCATCACACCGCCCTAGCTGGACAAGCATTTGGACTTTTTCACCGCCCATAATGGGGAAATTTTTATACGTTTTTTTTTTTTT
>JABFFI010000805.1:0-20423 GCA_013623725.1 Fusarium robinianum | reverse complement strand
GGTGGGATGGGATGGCCAGGTGTGGTCGAAAGACGGAGCCTAGACAGGGCAAGAGAGACGCAGGAGTGGTAGGAGTGGCAGGAGTGGCAGGTCTGAGCCGGGAGAGGGGGGGAAGATGAACCGAGGAAGTAACCGGTAAACTGTTTCGAGGCGAGTACGGGGTTGGCGGCGACCGAGAGAAGACCGACCGACGATGCGACGAGGAGGAGGGCGGCCCCAATGAGACGAGGTGGATTTGATGGGAAACGTTGAGTAGCCGCTTTTTTTTTTCTCTGTTCTTTGAAGCGGAGCTAGTAAAGCTGGAGAATCGTTAGAAGCTTCTGTGTCAGCAAGCGCTGCTGCGGGTTCAGATACGGTTGGTTGTATCTGTTCGTGTCTAGAAGACGGAAGAGGGAGAGATGGTGAAGGGGGGAGTGAGGTGAGCAAAAAAAGGGGAGTGAGAACTCTCCCGTTTTTTGCTCGTTTTTGTCAATGACGAGGAGAGCCAGGAGCGATGACGGCGGCGCTTTCCTTTGTGGCTGGGCGTGTTGTTGCTTGGAGATGAGGCTCTTTGGAAGGTTTGGTTTTACTTACAAGCGTTGCTGTTGTTGTTGCAGTTCCTTTTGCTGTGAAAAGCAATAAGACAAGACGGAAAAAAGTTGCTGGTGAAGCAAAAGATCACCTTATTTTTTTTTTTCAATGTTGATGATGGTTCGAGGAGAAGAATTGAGCCGAAGAGCTTCAAGCAGAGCCGAAAGTGCAATCGTCAAGGATCCGACAACGGACTTGGGGTGGAAATCACGTCGGTTTTCACTTAGCCTCTGGGGTTATGCTCCGGGTATACAAGACGCCGAAGACGGCAGAGAGAGAGCGCGAGAGAGGGAAAAAGTGGCTGACATTTCTGGCTCGGATTAGAGGAAGACAGGGGGGTTCTTCCCGTGTAAGTAGCCTTAATCTAAGAAATCATGACGTCCTCATACGTTGTGCTACCACCTCGTCACAGAAGTGAAGCTCAATCTGTGCTGTTTTCTTACATCTCGCGACGATTCCAGGCGGAGTTGTCTCTTTGCAACATCCGAGTTTGCTATCCGTCTTCTTAGGGGGGGGTGGCCAGTTCACGCTACAGCAGGCGTGTAATGATCCCTACAATTCGCCCCCTTTGCCAGGGCATTGGGATGTGAGCTTCGGTATCTGACCGAGCTGGAGACCTCACGAACCGGAGACGAGCCATCCAAGACACAGAGACCGAAAAAAAAAAATTATCTGGGTCAAGTCTGAGGCGCGACGGTTAGCGCTAAGGCAAGTAGTGTCGATTTTCGCGTGGATCCCCGCGAGCTCCGCGGGTGGGGGAAGAAGAGACGCAAGATGCATTCCTTTGTTGGGGTTCCGGGGCTAAAAAGCTCGCCTCGGGGTTGTCATGACCGAGACACCACCGGCGAGGGGCAGCAGGCGGGTTTGTCAGTAAAGTGTTTCGTAATTCCCGAGAGCGCCACTGGATGGAGTTGGAGAAGGGGGTGAAGCCTGTCACAGTTCCCAATCGGGTAATTGTGTCAACAACCACTCGTCCAGAGCCATCATCCGGTTCATACATAGTACTCTCTTCTTTACGATACCCTATCTAACTACCTAGGTATCTACTACAAAAACCCGTCAACACCAACATGATCCAACGACAACCCAATTCATCCGTTTCAACCTCCATCATGTTGTCCGGAAATAAAGGGCCACACCGCCCCCCGGCTACCGGGACCCCACCGGTGCCTGCCTCCACCTTGGGAGAAAAAAAGCACGCTAGTCCGGACTTCCAGCTCGGCGCGGACCGAATCTCCGTCGTCCGTCTCGGAGATCCGGTCGGATGCCCCGCCCGCCGCGCCGTGATCGGGAGGAAGGGCGTGGTGCGCCCACCTTTTGCCGCCCGAATGGCAGAGGGGAAGAGGAGACTGTCGTCGTCGTCGTTCGATGAGGGAAATATGGACAGGTATGTTAGGCGGGGGGGGAGGGCTGCTCTCTTAAGCTTTTCCCCAAAGGGGTCGGTAGTTGATGTCTTAAGACTGGATGCTTGCTAAGCTGATCGGATCATGGTCTATCAGGGTTCGGTTATGTGTCTGCGACCTGTTGACGCCCAACACTCTTGGTTGTAAATTCTCGCGACCACCAAAGCCATTGCCCCATGTGGTGAGGCGACAAATATAGGGTAGGACGTGTTCCTCATACCTACATCCGGATATCTACAAGTGCTTCCATCGGTGCTCCTCCCGGGCATCTCGGGACACGATACCGAGCGGCGGCTCACACATGTGGACGGACACTGGTGGACACCAGCAGCTCAGAGTTACTCATGACACACTTTGATCGTCTCCAAACAGCTATGATATATGTACATACACATTCCCCACCGGATGGATCCTCATCACTCCAAGCTGCCCGTGAACAAGACTCCGCCCGTCTTACACATCAAAGATCTCACCAACACCCTCCGTGCCGCCTCTTCGGTGCTCCACAATGTCCAGCCTCCATCCTTCCCAGTGCTTCAGCGACCGCTTGATCTCCTTGATCCGTTCGATCCGCTTCTTTGACTCTTCTTCCTGAGCCTTGCGGAATGCGTCCTCATCAAAGTCCATATCGTCGTCTTCGAGGAATTCGTCATCACCGCCCCCGGCAAGTGCGTTGAGTCCGCTCGCGAGGAAGTCGCCCAGGCCGCCAGCCCCGGACTTTCTTTGAGTCGGGGAGGTGGCGTGTCCACCAGAAAGGTCAACGTCTTGGAAGCCCGGGCTCGTCGCCTCCATTTCCCGACGCTTCTCGATCCATGCCCCACTGCGAATTTCGTGCAGTTCCCCTTCGAGAGATCGAATCTTCTTCTCCAACCGTTGCCGCTCCTCATCCTCAAGCTCGTCAACTCCTTCGTCGTCTAGGCCGCCGCCTCCCTCAATAGACTTGCGGCTTCGTAGTTTAGTGTTCTCACCCTCTAACTTCTCCGCCTTGGACCGTAGTCCGGTAATGTCATGTTCCAACTTCTCCTTCTCCTTCCTAAGGGCCTGTAGTCGCGAATCTTGCTCCTTGTGCAGCGTTGTCAACGTAGTCGCTTTCTTGTCTAGCGCCTCAACCTTTTTCTCTAGCTCGACCCGAGCCGCCTGAGCTTCCTCAAGCTCGTGCTCAAGAGTCTTGACCTTTGTCTCGGCACTTGTCCGCTCACTACCCTCACGAACGGCCTTTTCTGCCGTTCGATCTAGGTTGCGCTTAAGATCATGGAGTTCTCTTTGCGCCTTGCCTGCAGCAGCCTCCGCTCGAGCAAGTTTTTCCTCGAGAGCGGTGATCTGCTCCTTCTCCGACGACGAGCCACTCGCGTGACGCTCTGCTTGCGCCCTGAGCTTTGAGATTTCGATTTCCATGGATTCGATCGTGGACGATTTGGAATCAAGCTCAGCTTGTAGTTCGGAAGGAGGCGAGGCCATGGAGATGGAGGGCCGATGGCCGTGGCCATGTCCAGATCCACGTGTAACCTGCTGCTGGAGCTGCGAATTCTTGCGCTCCAGCGAGGCGATCTGGCTCTTCTACCAGTGCGGGTCAGCGCAAGGCCACAAGGGGGGGGGGGGGGGNNTACCAAACTATCCCAAAGACCATCATCGTGGCGAGACTCGGCGGATTCATCTCTTTCATCCTCACGCAGATCCGCCAACTCTTCTTCAGCCTTCTGCCATCTCTTCTCCGAATCTGCCGTCTCCTTCACTAGGCGCTTGTTGTCCCTTTCCAGCTCCTCAATCCTGGAAACTTGCTTCCTGTAAATGTCTGCCGCTGTGTCGCCATCGGGACTGAAAGGTCCTGGCGAGACAGCGCCCCCAGAAGGGGATGAGGCAGCTCGAAACGATGTAGACCTCAATTTTGATTGCTGGGCCAATGATGGAGTGGCCGAAGAAGATACATCATCGGTGTCATCTTTGGTCGCCTCGTCAGCTTCTTTGGATTGTTCTGGTTGGTCTTGCCCCTTCTCTTCAGATGCCTCGTGGACGGGTTTGTCGTCGCTCGGGGTTGCGTCGGGTGCTTCTTCGGCGGGGTCGGTCGCAGGCGCTCCGGCCGTTTCCTGCTTGGCCTTCTTCGATGCGCCGCTCTTCTTTTTATTCTTCTTCAGTTGCTCGACCTACGGTTGCGAGAGTTAGTTTCAACGCACGTGGTTGGATTAGGATGATTCGAATGGACGAACGCGCTTCTTTGCGGCGGCAATCTTCTCCTGCCGGGCTTTCTCATCTGCATCGGCCATCGCGGGTAAGTTCGGTGGAAGAGCGCGTGCCTATAGAGACGAAGTATTAAACGTGTATGACCTCGTGGTGATTATGTTGAAGCCGAGAAGTGGGATGTTCGCTCCTAGTTCAAGGGAGAGAGCTCCGTCATCATGCCTGAAGCTTAGCTGGCCTGTGCAAGGACAGTGTGAGAGACTCGATGTCTCATATAATGGCACTGTAGCGCTAGCCTCGACCCTTGTTGTCGATCCTCAGACATGTGATACCTACATACCAACCTAGGTACAAGCTGTAGTTGCTACATATATGCTCTGCTATTGAGAGAGTGCAGCTTGTATTTTCTTTCCAAAAAAGAATCATGATGTAAGTAATTTGTTCCTTGAAGTTCTTGGATTTGCCTACTAACCTGGGTACCTACCTTCCAGGTTCCATCCCGCCTGTCCGGGCTGCTTCCTTCCCCGAGTGCCTGCCCATGGGGTGGTGATCTTCGAGTTCAAGACATGGAAGGCACACCCGGCCACAGCCAACTGCTTCAACGGAAAGTGCCTACCTAGGTAGCCCCCCCCGGACATTTTAACTCGACCGCTCGCCTAGTTGTCGAAAAAATTCTCCTTTCATCAACTCCATCATACAATCAACCGCTTTGCAACGCACAGCAGCCATTCAATCCCAATTTCGCTCATTGTCAAAGCCACTCCCCTTCACATGAACTGGACCGAAGGTGCTCTTGCTCGTCACTCTCGCCGAAAGGGCTGGGACAGAGATGCTGCTCGCCAGAAACAATACTTTGCCAAAGCTCGTGCTCGAAAGCTCGAGAGAGCCACGAGGGCGCCACCAAACACTGGATTTGTCCCCGAGTATATCAAGCAGCTACAAAGTTCGGAGACCCAGCCTCCCAATGTATCACCTCGGCAGAATCGAAATAAATCCCACCGGCGCTTAGGACACAACAAAAACGTGGTCGAGGAGCTGGGCCATAATGTCGGTATGCACTTGGGAAAGACTGCAGCCGAGTCTTCCCGCAACCGGACGTCGTCATCAACAGGAAAATGCGAGGGCACAGATCTAGATGAGAAAAGGCGAAGGCTTCTCCAAAAGAGCGACTGGACCGGGCTCGCCTTTCAAAAACCCATCTTGGTTGACTTCTCCTGGCAGAAAGACCATCAACACCGAATACATGCCACTGCCAAGAGAACCAGCAACCAGACGTATCGACAGGACAATGATGCTATGCTGCGCACGAGAATAGAAAGAACTTCTAGGTCTCGGGCATATCTACAGCGGGGGCCGGAGACGAGGATCAGAATCGGGAGCCAGGACCTAGGCTGGAACCTGGCAAACAACGCAGTTTCAACAACTCCTTCAACCGTTCGAGATTCACTCCCAACTTACGAGGAATCTATATCTCGGAAAAGGGTGTGTAGGTCACCACCCAATGAGGCCCTCACAATGAGCGTCCCCCCGTCTCCTCGCGATACTCATGGCGCTACTCGCGTCCCCGGACCGCAATATACGCACTCAAGTCGTTCGCATACTTCCTGCAACACTACCGGGCTCGAGAACTCAGGGCCGCCAGATGAATCACAATACCTCGTGCGATCATCACCACCCATTGTCCACCACCCCCGGCCGACCAGGGAGACACACCACCAACTACTGTTCGGCATGCCATCCCGAAACCCTGGGAGAACTGACAGTACGTTCGCTCAAAAGGGCTCGCCGCACAAACGGGGGAGGCGTTTCTCAAGGCCAGACATTCCGTGGAATAAGTGGTTGAAAGGCACAGACAGACGTGGGCTTCAGGATTCGTCGCCTGTTGCCCCTAGAATGGACAGCTCTTTGGTTATGCCGGGAGAACAGAGGCACCCGATCGGTGGAGGGATTTCTGACGAAGCAGGATCTTCGAGAAACGGTTATCCGCTCCCCTGCAACTCAGACGATTCATTCTCATCTCTCCCGCCTGGACGTGTCGACTCTGATATCTGTGGGGCTGAGCTGGAATTACCAATGCTCCCACAGCAACAGGAGAATATTGACTCGTCGGCAACGTGTTCATCTACATTCCCTGGGACCTCTGAGCCTATTACAGAACCGCCTACGACCGTATCCGCGAGCAACCTGGTCCTGCCAACTTCACACGAATTGCCAAAGGCCCCGAATGCCCAAGACCTGATGGATCTTTTGGCCGCGGAAGAATTGCCGGAGCCTGCGACCAACACCGTCAGCCAAGAAGTGGCATATTCGACCCTGGAGGACGAGGATGAGGTTTGGAAGAAGTTTGTATTTGACGAGAACTGCGCCGAGATGAGCCGCCAAGCACGGAAAGAAGCCCAGTTGCAAACGAGACATGACCTGGGTCTAACTGCAGTAAACGTGCCTAGCGACGTTGCCGAGCCGCCTTCGACTACCTGGAAGACGCGATACCCAAGTTCCGAACATGTAGAGATATGTGACTCGGAAGCCTCTGCATACGCTCCGTCCTGCACAAACCTCCAAGCCTCATCCGAAGCTACATGTGCCGACACCGTAGAGGCGACGGATTCAATAACTGCAGAGACCGGCTCGCCCAGGCTGCAACACTCCGACTTCAAGTTCCACCAGCCAAGGCCCTTCATGGGGAGGCTTGCTTGCCAGCCTCCGCCACGGTCTGCCCCGTCCATGATTGGGAAGGGGAGGGGGCGACCCAGGAGGCGCAGGGACCAGACACGGCCGGACTTCCGTGCGATGCCAGACTATGATGGGGATCCAATCGAGGAGTGCATCGAGAGGTAGACGGAGACGGAGACGGGGCTGGGGTATGGGGTATGGGGTCACGGGCTGTACGTGCGGCGATATGCACTGTCGTGCCGGCGTGTAGTGGAGGGCCGAGTCGTGTGTTGGCACTCGGGGAAGGTTCCGCCTCTACATGGGACGGGATGGGATGAGGACATCACAAGACTCACACATGGCTTGAGGCTTCCCTAGTTGTCTCTTTGCTCGTTCAACCTAATCAAGGGGGTGCTGTCATGATGTATTCGCCAGGTATCACGACGCAAAGGGCAATGAGGCACGAGAGTGTGTCTCAGAATTGGTCATACAATGACGAGCTGATAGATTGCACAAGCAAGGGATTGTATGGAGTCAAAATACTAGCTGATGATTGTAACGTACAAGCATACCCCCCTCCTCTCAACATTGATAATGTACAAAGTCGGTCAACCGTAATCGTGAAATACATGGTCCGTAAAAGCATGTCTGCGCCAACCAACAAGAAAAGGAGGGAAGAAAGGGGAAAAACAACAAACTCCCACCGTCTCTATAGTATACCAATACCTATGCCTAGGTAGGTAGGTGTCCCCCTCTATGCTGGGCGTGCACAGTTCCGTGTTCCTCGTTAAAAAAAAGAAAAAAGGAAAAAAAAAAAAAGGCAAAAGAAACAACACAAGAAACATCAACATGAAGAAACATGTCGTCACAAGCATGACTGCGTGATACAAAGGAAGCCGAACCAACATGACCGACACTTTCCTCACCAATGAGACAACTCTTTATCTTGCTGCCTTCGATAGGCGCCCCACAGCCCTTGCAGCCACAACCGAAACAGGAAACTCGATAGAAGGATGCATGGAAGGATGCATGGAAGGATGGAAGCAGCGAAATGACGGGGCATAGCCACAGCCACAAAAATAATCCCCGTCAATCCAACAAGGCCCCGCTTCTAGAACAATTATCTGAAGTCAACCTCGTTGGTGCGAGCGCCTGGCTCCATCCGGGCGGGGTTGGGATCTGCGACGCATGGGCATTCTTCGTGTCCAGGGGGTGAGACCTGGAGGAGGGGGGAATTAGGTTATTATTGGCGGGGGAGAGTTGGTATGGTTGGCGCATACGAGGGTCGGAAAGGGGAAATCGAGGAATGAGAGATAAAATCAACATCGTTGCAAGGTTAAAAAAGAGTGCCGAGCAGGCAGACGTTTAAGAGATGCGGGATGTCAAGGCTAGGTTGAAACGCCTTGATGCTGCATCTCCGTTGATGGTGGTTGGTTCTGTTGTTGGCATTGTCGTTGTTGTTGTGGTTGCGATACATAGGTAGGTGGAGTAAGTAGGTAAGGTAGTGTGTAAATGTACAAGGGAGAGAGATGGCTGCTGTCTCCTCATTCTCGCCATGAATGAATGCTGCGGCGGGATAGAAGCTGGATGGGGGTGCGCATACTGTGCGTCCGAAGGATTCAAGGCGTTTTTTTTTTTTTTTTGCTGCACTGTCGATGGTATCGATCCAAGGCGAGTATGTCCAATGTGCAAAAGCCTCTTGATGGCAAGGTGGAAACGGGAGTAGCATGCCATATACTAGTGAGGGAAGCCAAGAAAGTAAGTAATTCGACCCTACTTTCTCTTATGCGCCTTGTCACGGCGTCTCTCCATCCGCGTTGCCTCACATGACATCTTGCATTCGGGGCAGTTGAACTCGTGCTGAGAAACGTAGACACGGATCAGGCACTTTGGGCAACGCCACCAGCTGTCTCGAAGGTAGCGGCCGTCGAGCCATTCTTCGTTGACGACAGCCCCGCGTTTCTGGATGTCTTCGCAGTGATACACTCGCAGATGGTCGCGGAAGTGATCGCGGCGGTGGAATGGAGTCTCGTAGCGAGGGCACTTCTTGTAGTCACAGAAGTAGTGCTCTCGTGTGGACACAGGGGCGTGCGTGTTTCGGTAATGGCGCTGGAGGTCGGCTGTTCTCTTAAAGGGATTCGCTTGGCAGCCAGGATAAAGGCACTGGACAGGCCAGTCGCGTTCATCATCCCCGCTGTTGAGGGTATCTTAGCGAGAGTCGGGTTGAAGGGTCAGGAGGGAACATACGCTTCGCTTCGAGGGACAGCATTGGTCTCCGCTGCCATGTATTCCTCAGGGGAGTACCGAGGTTGGTCAAGGCCATTGTCCTCAGTGTAATAGTTCTGCTGGTAGTCCGTATCGTCCTCGGCATAGGCCCCGTGCAAAGAGAACTGAGCCATGGGAGAGGCTGGGACTGACATGTTCAGGGAGTTGCCCCCCGAGCTGTCATATCGAACCAGGGGCTGTGACTGGTGATACTCGCCGTAATAATCAGTACGGTACTCGGCGGCCGGTGATGACTGATCCAGAGGCGAGGAAGCAGTGTAGTAGTAGCTATAGTTGGCGTCCATTGTGGTTTCCCGTATGGGTAGGCAGAGAAAACTCGTTGGACTCGTCGTCTCAACGCAAAGAACTCTCAAGGGATGAGCTCCTTAGTGACGGTGCACAAGGAGCTAGAAGCCAACCCTTATCAACGAGGGCGGAAAGCGCACGGGTGCTTGAGAGGACGAGCAAGCGGGATGTAGGCCAGCTTGCAAGTAATAACTGGGCGAGGAGGCATGCAAAGGCAGGCCACGATAAAGGCAATGGAAGGCTGCTTCTGAAGAAGGCAAGGAGAGAGATGCTGCATAAAACTGGATGGGAAGTTGTTGCTGTTGCTGTTGTTGAGGCTGGTTGAGATATTGGGACGATGGACATGGAAAGCCTTGAGCTTATATGTTCAGAGAACTCGAGGCGGAGGGGCAGCTAGAAGGGTTTCTTTCGAGGGGTGGTCCAAGGATCAGCGGAAGCCGGTCAAGGTGAGGCTCGAAACGCACATTGCCAACCAAGTGAGGCGGCAGGTGAAGGGCCATGCACAACAGGGCAGCGGCGACGTGGGCCTGAAACATGAGGGAAACGGTACCAAGTACCGGATGTACCGTTGTCTCCGTCCATGATATCGATGAGGGATGGGGCCAGCCACTGGGCCGCAGCAATGTCAGACCAGAGGGGCATCATGAAGACTTCTGGAAGACCAGGGTGGTTGGAACACAGGTATGGGGAGCTACAGGATCCCACTCATTCTCTATCGGAGGATAGATTGATGGCCGACGGGGGGGGCGGCGAGAGGCTAATCCAGAGACCTCGTAGATGGAGTCGACAGGGACAGGGAAGCGGGGGGATGGGGAGCAAGAAACAGCATGAGAGAGAGGGCAGGCCTTGGGGGGAGTGGAGGGGCGGACGTGTATTACAGCAATATTACCACGTAGGGCAATACTATGTAGAAAGTGTAGGCGGAGGAGCTTGGGGAGCTCCCAGGGTAGAGTGAATAAGCCCCATGCCGGCAACGTCTGTGTGTGTGTGTGTGTGTGTGCGTGCGCGTTGTTGTGTGTGGATATCAAAGTGCAAGGGCCAAGGCAGAGCTTCTGCCGCTTCGTCGCCTCGTGATCCGGGTTGAAGCTTGGTGAATAGACTGTGCCCATGACGATCACCTAGTCCTCTAGCTCAGAGTCGGGCAATATGGCGACGGCACAACGGGTCATGACGGTACACACAATGGCGGCACGAGTAGAGAGAGATGTCGAAGCTCAAGGGGCTTGGACAGCTTGCCCGGTGTGCCAAAGCGGAAAGGGGAGGCGCATGAGAGCTCTCGTCCGCATGCAATGCTCTGCAATGCGATGGGTGGCAGATCCCATCCCTCAAGCGCCGCCATTGCTGTTGACTTGCAGGAGAAGGATCCACGGGGAACCGTCGCCTCGTCGAGCAGACCTAGCCGGGGCTTTGAAAACAGGCTGTCCGAGTTAGGAGTAGTTGTAGTAGGTAGCAATGCGCTCCCGTCAGGGTCACCGGGCAGCTCGTTGTCGGATTGGCGAAGCAAGGAGCTTCAAGGGTTAGAGGCTTAGGTCTCTAGGCTTGTCATATGCCCGCGTCGTACGAAAGAAGCAATGAGTGCGTAGCGCACGATCCAAACTTGCTGGATGGAGTACATACATACTTCGTGGTCTTGCGGTAAAGGGGGTGGGTGTATCCTTGTGGTGAGGTGCTGGCTGATGCACGAAGTGCGTAGGTACCTAGGTAGGTAGGTAGGTAGGTATGGACGCACAATAACAGCTCCTCCACACTGCCTAGGTAGATACATGGAACGTATGTACCAACTACATAGAGCTCTCGGCTGCAAAACGACAGAGAGCGTATTGCGACAAATGCCAGATCGCGAAGGGCGGCGACGGTGTGATCTGACGGAGAAACAGACCAATTCGCATTGGGCAATGACGACACGGACAAGGCGACAGACATCCATGGCGGTCGTCGCGGCTTTGCGGGTGAGTAGGTAGGTACTAGGTAGCTAGTGCAGGGACGGGTCCTATCTGGGCGGGCAGTTGGCGGCGGTCCGTACATGTACAGGGAGGTCGGCCCAGCGTATCCGTATGTAGGTCAGGACTCCGTAGGGAGGAGGGTGTATCCACGGGAACCTCGTCCGGGACCAGCCAGGGGCCCCGTCTCATTCGGTGACTCCAGAGGACATCGACCGTCAAATTCATCGGTTTCAAGTCCTCGACAAGGGCGTTGGGGTGTCAAGTGGCGATGGGTGATGTTTTGCAACGACAAGCCGGGGAGGCCTTGAGAGTGCTGGGCGCCTGTGCCATCATCGACAGCAACCACGGCACAAGCTACTAGGGGCACCCCAAACATGAAAGGGGCCCCCTGCTCGGGTTTGATGGCTGGCTGGACGAAACTAAAAAAAAAACAGAAGCTTTGACGTGCCTGTTATACTCCGTATACTAGGTACTAATCGTGGTTGAAAGCACCCACAGCGAGGATTTGGCGAGGGAGACGGCGAGGGAGCTGGCGGAGGGCGCCGGCGCCGGCGAACTAAATTGTGTGTCGGTATTGGCAGGATGGAGGGTCGCAGTCTCATCTGGAAGATTGCCAAGGGCATGTGGGTGGGAAAAGATCCTGGGCATGAACATTCAGAGAGTCGGCGGTTGGAGGGTAGGTAGGTAGGTAGGTAAGGTAGGTTGAAAGAACCCGGAAACCCAGGAGACCGTTCAGGTGTTTGGGTGTTTGGACAGGTGCCCGTGACAAGGCAGACCGGGGGGAGGCAGGGTTCCAAGTGGAAGGAGTGCCCCAGGGGTGTGTGTGTTCCTTTCCTTTCATGCCCATCGGCCCCCCATTGGATTTCACCCCCCTCAGGTCGAGGGTCGAGGAAGTAACAACCGGGACCTGCGGTATGTACTGTACCTAACTGGGTAACATCAACAGCCACTAACAATCCCTGCTGCGGGCAGTCGATACAGACTAACCCATCAACAACCTCACTCCAACGATCTTTTTTTCCCTGCAAATTCCCCTTCGTCACGCAGCCCGGTTTGAGAAGTTGGCTTGTCGATCTTGAGACGTCTTGTTGGCTGGAAATAAGCTAATGATTCGTGCTCCACTCGACGAGATCCTTTCTCAGACTATCCATGGAGGCCACGCTTAGGCGGATCCTCGAGTGCTTGAGAAACATCCTCCCCAGCATCGACCAATCCTCTTGCACACCTGTTACATGGATTGGAGTTGATTTTGTTGTTGTTGTTCTGTTGGCTCGGGAGCCTTGGCTGGTACGTACTCTGATTTCCAGACAGCTGGAGAGCAATTGCTTTTGGACATCCTCGAGGGGCCTCCAGCCAGTTGCAATTGAGATTGATGAAGCCACTGCCACGAGTCTTTGCCATGAGCACCTATTCCAAGCACACCTGCTTTACCTAGGGTATGGTACTGATTGACGAATAGTTGCCTACCCATCTACGAAGTACATACTCCGTACGGCGGCCGGACATGCTTCGCCCTCGCGGCTCGCTCGATCTCCATTGATCCAAAGCGACTGGGCGGGTCCCCGGTCTCTCGGACATCACACGCCCCCTTTCCCAGTGTTCCATCAGACGAGCTTCAACTCCTCCCCACACTCGGTCCCAAATCCGGGCCACCAGGCAGGCTCGTCTGTTGGTTGCAGCGGCGCCTATCGAGACGATCCACAAGACCCTCTGGAGAAGAAGAAAATAGACCACATGTAAGTTAAATGAGCTTTTGGGGAAAAGATCGAAAAAGAAAGAATTTCAACAGAAGCCCACATCTTCATCTCGCACCGCGCAAAGCCAAGGGAGGCAGCCCGTCAGAGAGCCCTGTGCAGGGGGTGTGAGACCAGTTGCTATTCTTGCACTGAGACAGAGTCTCCTCGAGTCTCGAGTCTCACACACGCGGTACCCGAAGCTAAAAGGAAAGGGAGAGCAAAGAAAAAGAAAGGAAAAAAAAAAAAAGGCGGACCCGTCCGGGCACAATGCTTGGCCTGGATCGATGTCGCGATGGGGAGAAACCCGCCGACCGTTGGAGGTCGATGATGTCGTTGCCGCCAAGGACGTGCAGGCAAGGCTGACTGAGGCTGTGATCTGTGATCTGACGACAACAAAGCCAGCGGGAACCCTTTTTGCAATCTCTCTCTGATTGCTCTGCCCCTCCAAAGGAAGAAAAAAAAATCGCTCGCACAGCCGGACTCTCGACAATCGACAACCATCTTCCCGTCCCGTCGTCCATCGCCTGCTTTCGCGTAGATTAGACGTTGCAACAAGCTGTCTCTTTCTCCTCACACCCTCCCTCCTCATTCCCTGCCCTTCCCGGAACCCTCTCTTCAGTGACCACAGCTTCATCCCTGTCCCCGTCCCGCGGGGAGAAACGACCACGGGATCCATGGGGTCGAATGTCACCCCGAAGGCAAGCGAAAAGAAAGAAACAAAGAAAGAAAGAAAAATAGGGGCCCCTTCCCTGCCTTGTGCCGCGCCGCTTCGATGCCTTCGAACCCTTGGGGATTCATCGAATCGTTCTGGAAACCTTCCTAATCCGTCCGTTTCAGATCCCCCGTTAGCGTTATCGCGATGAAGTGACCGAGGACAGACCCGTGCTGCGCCGTCTTTGGCTCTTGGCTCTCCCCCCTCCGGACCAAGTTGCCTGATGATGCAACAACACGACTGTTCTCTCTGCAACTAACGCAAGACGATAGGGCTTGCCTTGCTAGACGCGCGACCAGCCCATAGTACGACACGGGCTAGCGAGTTCGGAGAGGGGAGAGAGAGAAGACGGCAAGTCGCGGGGGGGGGGGAAGGAGGCGGAGGGCTTTGTGAGGCATCGAAAGGCGTCGTCGCCGTGACCCCCCCTTGGCACGCATCTCTTTCACCATCGTCAGCCCCAGATTCGAGCATTGCCTCCTAGAACTAGCAGGTGCACTTCCTCCTTCGCCTTTCTCTTTTCCCTTTCGGCAACTGTGTCCTCTCGCCTCGAATGCATGCATGCCCCGTGCCGGTTGCCGATGCCGATTGCTCATGCCGATTGCTCAAGCAAGTAACTATCTTCTCTCACCGAGCTGAGGTGAGGGAGAAGAGTCAACTACAACCAAGCTGTTCACAGTGAGTCATGGTCAGCCGAACAGCACATACGTGACACCAAGTTCCAATTTTCGATAGTTCCATTCCACCAGACCTCTGCACCTCTGCCTCTCTCCCTTCCCCTTCCCTTCCCCCGAGACCATTCATTGGTCAGGTGGTCATCTTTCATTATCGAGAGCTGAGTTGAAAATGTGGCGGTTCAAGGTAGAACGGAGACACTTGTGGTTGTGTCTAGGGTAGCGTCATTGCCTGCAATGGCCAAATTCCAGGTTCCATCTCAGCTCCTGGCCATCCCCAGAAGGCAACAACAAAAAAAGAAACAAAAAATGCAACAGGCTCATCAGTATCCCATGCTTCTCGTCCCCGTCCGTCCCAACCCTGATATACGCAATGCAAGGCCCAACAAAAAAGGCATTTGTTTCCTTTGGGCATCAACGGAACCCGAACCGCTTCACTCCCATCTTGAACTGATGGCTTGCCACGTCGACGACCTACACTACATACACCACCTACATAGGTGAGTAGCTAGCTCGCGACCTCTAGCAATGCGCTGTCTGAAATGTGCACTTTGAACAACCGCGTCTAGCCCCCTCGGCCAACACAGGGCTGTTCCGCCTCACGGCAAGGCGGGAACCTCCCATCCATCTTCCGCAAAACGACGGCGCTCGAGGCGAACCCAACATGCAAGTTCTTGCAAACTGCAAGGCAGGCACGGCGGACGAGAGCCAAACACTTCACATCCTTCACGAGGCGAAAGTGAAAACGTACAGAGTTTCGAAAAGAAGGCGACTCCAGGGCATATACCGCCCAACAGTTGAAATCCCATATTCATATCTCACACATTGAGGCGTTAAATAACTCCCCTGCAGTCGTCGCGCGTTACTGCTGCCCCCCCGCCGATAAAAACAGTGGCTGAGCGAGACGAGAAAAAAATATGAGGCTACCGTGATACCCCGTCCGTTTTTCCCTTGTCTCCCAATGAACCCACGGTGAGGCCAAAAACCCAAGTCACAAGCCAGCCCGACCCATACACACAGTCCCGGTACTGAAAATCCTCAAACACCCAGCAACGGGCGGAAGAGAATATTCCTCCCCGTGCCTTACCCATAATTAGACCTCGTCCTCGAGGAACTTGTAGGCGAACTTGAAGTCGGCCTTTCGTCGATTCATCCTGTTCGGCAAGGGTTAGTTTTGAGTCTTGATTGTCGACACAACTCGCTGCAACGTACCATGTGCTCTCATAGTCGAAAAATCGGTAGGTGCCCTGCTCAAAGTCCTCGGTGATGTTCTTGGGCTCCTCGTGCCTCTGGAACCAAGTCTGATACTGCTTGTGGAACCGCCAGCTCTGGTCCTTGAGCGCCTTAGCTGCAAGATACTGTTGCGGGGTGCCTTGCTTGTAGTAAAAGACGTAAAAGAGAGTATCGGGGTCGATACGAGAGTACAACCGCGGGTTGTCGAAGAGAGGCAATGGTTCCCGGGGGAAGCCAGAACCTGTTGGTGGTACTGGCACATCGGGTCGGTATGATCGTGGCACATCAGCATCCAAAACATCGGGGCAGTTAGCCTGACTCATAGTCATCATCCGCAGAGTAGATGGTGCTGAAGGCGGCGGCGGTCGCTTCTTAGCAATCTCGTACGATTCGACCAGATCTTGTAAAGAGGCTGGCAGGTGATAGATGCATTCCTCTTCGGGCTCCTCCTCGATAGGCTTGATGCCGTTGGCCGAACCATTTGCTTGAGGCACTGGATCAGGGGTCAGCTTCTCATCTCAACTTGGGGTAATAACGCGACATACGCTTCGACTCCACGGGTTCCGGCACCACCGGTTGCTTACCGGCAGCTTTGGACCGCTTGGATGGTTTAGGGACGGGCTCGGCCTCAATGGCCGCAGAAGCAGCAGCGGCGGCGGCCACCTGCCTCGACTCGGATTGTTGCGATGCCAGTTGGATCAAGGACATGGCTGGAGAACTTGTTGCGCTCGTCCGGGATTGTGGCAATGGTGATATACCAGCTGGGATAATACCGGGGGGCGGAGGTAAAGGCGCGATACCCACGTTGTTCTTGTCGCTTGCCGCCGCGGCTGCGGCCGCTGAGGCATACTTGAGACCCTCACCAGCTGGGCGTGTTGGTACTGATGCCGGTTTCATCCCGAGGCTCCCAGTACTGCCGTTGCTAATGGTTGATAGAGGAGCATGCAGTGTTGCGAGAGCGGGTAGCGGCGACTTGACCTGGGACGATGACCTCCGGGCGGCTTCCGCCTCCTTCTGCGCCTTCCTCGACAGTAGCCTGGGGGGGTCGCCGTCGACATCCTCCTGCACGGATTGCGTATCGAGAGACGAGTTCTTCTCGTTATCCAGGCCCATGCCGTAGGTACCTTCCTCGTCTTCTAGGTCGAGCTCGTCGTACATCTCATCGTCCTCCATGAAGTCGTCGTTCATGCCGTCGGACACGTAGTATCGGATGTTCTCTTCCAGCTCGTTGACTTGTTCCGGCTCGACGCCACCATTTTCCAGAGACCGGCGGATCAGTTCTAGCTTCCCTTGATGCCACTTATGTCGCTCGATAATTCGTTCGATCTCGGCAATGCGTTCTGCCTTGGCGCTGTTGTTCTTGCCCTTCTTCATGGTGGCCTGTATCGACTCGCCTTCGGCCTCGAGGGTCTCGATCTGCTGCTCCAGGTCGTCTACCATAGTGCTTAGGAATTCGCTGGCCTCGACCTTGGCCTGCTCTTTGGGATCTAGTTTCGCGGCAGCTGATAGCCCCTCCTTGGAGTAGGCTTTCGTCTTCATGGCCTTTTCGACGGCCTTGAACTTTTCCATTTGCTAGACATGAAGGGGTTAACATGAAGCTGTCCCGGGGGGATAGGTGGGCGATGGGGGCGATGGAAACGACGGCGGGTGGATGGAGGGTCAACGAACCGTCTCGATCAGCTTCCGGTGCTCCAGCAGCGGAGCCTTGTCCTTGATGTCGTTGCTAGCAGCCCATGTCTTGATTTGGTCTCTCAACCGCTGGAGCTTCTTGATCTCGCGCTTGAGATTGTCCTCAAGCTTCTCCTTCTGGGCGGGATTATTCGACTGCTCAATCTTCTCGTAGATTGCTTCGAACTCGGCAACGCCTTCGCCGACCTTTTTGAAGCACTTGTCGACTTCTTGTTGTAGTTTCCTTGCCGCCATTGTGATGGAGTGACGGAGCCTCGCGGCTGCGGGAGTTTGGGCGGGATATTCGTGTCGTCGTGGTTAGGGTTGAGGTTGATGCCGGGGACGTAGTGTCTTTGTTGGCCTCGTTCTGGTCTGTTCCGGTCCCGAGGGATCTGAAGAGGCTGTAGCGAGGCTGTGTCGCGGGTGTGCGTCGCGGCGCGTTCCCAGTCAAAAGGCGCGGATGATGTTGCGCAGCACGGGGAATAGATTCGCCGTAATAGGACGGCCAATTCGGGACAGGTGGCGGGATGAATGCGTTGTTAGAGGCAAGGCTGCGTCCGACGTTTTGGTGGTGATGCAGATGGGAAATAGAGGAATGAGGCCAAGCAGCCACGGGCGCGCGATTGGTTAGCAAGGCTTAGGTCACCTGGGGTGCAGGGAGGTTAGCTGATGAAACGATTCCGACGGGAACAGTGCGTTTGAAACGGCGCTTGGGACCCTTGAAATGTTATTCGCTCTCAGGTACGAGACGCTTCAATGTCACAGATAGTGTTTTCCGTCCTCTTCCTTGAGATTCTGGCGGCTAGTTGCTTCTGAGGGATGGAATTCACTATCGTGGGGTACGTGGAATGACGTGGGCTTCTGCTAGGCGAGAAGGTATCCGAGGCCTGACTGGCCGCGTCTCACATGACACATGACACGGCAGCCAGACCTAATGGAAACCTTGGGTACCTCAGCGCTTTATTCGAACCTTGGAACTTGAAAACGGCCCGTCGGCAACATCCCCGAAGCAGGTTGTTACTGAGCTGAGCAGAGCCAAGCAGTTATTTTTCTATTGGCAAGGGGTATTCAAGCTCAATTATTGTCCCATCAATTCCGATTTGTTTGCTAGGAGTAAAAAATAATCGGCGATTCTTCTCTTCCAAGTTGCCAGAGATACCTATCTACCTAGACTACACTACAGTCTGCTCCAGGCGATTGTCGACAAAGGAATTATCGGGAGCTACCTACATACCTACCTAACCTACATTTTCTCTATTGAGTTAGTTGTCAATCACAATGAAGGGTACGTGAGAATGAGCCGAGGCGGTATCACCTTGGTACCCTACCTGAAACCAAAACCAGTGACCATCATTTCGTGACATAGTAAAAACGTCTCTGACCCTTTCTCTGCCTCCTAGCCATTCTGCAACGCGTGCTGTCGGCGTCCGTCACCGTTGACAAGGAGGTCATCTCCGCCATTGGCAAGGGCGTGCTCGTCTTTGCCGCCGTGGCGCCCGGGGACACGGAAAAGGAGGCCGACTCCCTAGCGGCAAAGGTCCTCAAGATGAAGCTGTGGGATGATGAGGCTGGAGGACGGGTAAGGCTGGTGACATCCGGATGCTGGTAGCCATGTTCTGATGACGATGCGACGGGTAGTGGAAGAAGAGCGTCACCGAGATCGAAGGAGAGGTCCTGTGTGGTAAGTGCTGCCAACAAACTCGACGAGTCCCCGTGCATAGGCGACAACCACAAGTGCAAAATCAGCCAACACGCATTAGTCTCACAGTTTACGCTCCTGGCACGGACAAAGAAGGGAAGCAAACCAGACTTTCACGGGGCTGCCAACCCTGATGAGGCGAGCCGACTGTACCACTACTTTGTGCAGAAGGTCCGCGCGGGATACATAGAGGACAGAGTCAAGGATGGCAAGTTCCAGGCCATGATGGAGGTTGCCCTCGTCAACGATGGCCCGGTATGTTGAGCCTCACTAGTCCTTGTGACCATTTGCTGACTATGAAGCAGGTGACACTAGAGATCCAGAATGGCGCCAAGACGACTGAATAAGACATTGGATATTTGCGGCACAAGTTTACTAGGAGTCAGCTTGCCTGTCCGGAGGAAATACCTTTGCGTGTCGTGTTCTAGGGCTTACGAAGATAAATAGAGAGCATGGACGATAGAGATTAGACGACAACCGTGGGGAGGGGTTTCTGACGAGCCATTCTCGGTATAGATCTTGACACTGTTCGGCCGTGGTTTGGTATTTTGAGACATGCTGGATCTGTTGTTAAAGGAGCAACAATCACAGACGCGCTGATTTGGAATTCTACTAGACGTATCTCACAGCAACAGTGCCATTTCTCGGGAAAACTACTCCTTTCAGACTAATTTCATTTTGGTCATTCATTCAGCTCGCCACAAGACACCTTAGTCTGCCGTCTCATCTGGGAATTTTACTAAACAACGACACCATCGACAGACCATAACCAACACCCTTACCCTGGAAATGCGTGATTGGCTAGTGCCAATCGGGATCGTCAGACGGGCTGCAATCTTGCGTTGCGATATGGTTACAGTGCATTTTTACTGGTGTTTTTTTTTGTGCGCACCCAACCTTTCTTCCCTTGTGTTGCGTCTCGATGCCGTGCAGCCCAACCCGGCCGGGACGGTGATGGCCAATGGACGGGAAGACAGGGGTTGTTAGTCAAACGGGGGATGTGAACGGTTGCGCGCTGGAGTTGTGGACTCTGAACAAGGGTGGTTTGTGATACTGCGGTTGATGAGCCGAGGATGGCTGGTCAGAGGAGGACGAAGTGCACTTTTAATAGGCGCCTAGGTAATTATTGATAGAGTTCAGCGGCTAGAGAGGAATCTTGACGGAATTCAAGACAGTATCCGAAGCACCCTTGGTATTGTTTACTCTCTATTCCGAGGTTTTCTATGAATGTCCTGGTCACTGAACATGGGATAGCGAAGGAGGATTGTTACCAGTGTTGATTCCACGCAGCTCGCGCAACACGAACCAAGAACAACCCCCTCCCAACCACCACGCCCCGCCACACCACCCCCGTCACCCCCCTCCCCCCCCTCCCCTCCCCCCCCTCCCC
>JABFFI010000804.1:0-16963 GCA_013623725.1 Fusarium robinianum | reverse complement strand
GGAATGACTGTAATCTGGTGAGTCACAAAGCCGTGATGTCGCCTTTCTCGAGACAAAATTCGTTCTGGGATGGCGGGGGCGGGGGAGGGGCGGATTGGAGAAGGAAGGAGGGAAATCGGAGGGGCCGATTTGAGTCAGTTCTAGGGTAGGTGCTACCTAGTCACCTTGTACCTGCCTCCTGCCCAATTCGCAAGTGTCTGCTGATTTCTCGAATTGATTCAAATCACACTGTTGTAAAGGTCAAGGCAGAGGTTTTATTGTTCTTCACTCATAAATCGTGAGCTAGTATACAAACTCTTTATAATAGTGGGAATTTTGGAAGATGGTACTGGAATATCGTGCTGAGTCACACACCTACATTGGCGGCTCTGGACGAAAACCATCTCGGGTCCAACCGATAACTCTGGCGGACGACCATGCAGCCGTGAGACAAGATGACAACTCGTTCTCTGTCCAGTGGATTGAAAGGGTTCGCATGACAGCAAACCGAATAATTCTATAACGGTTGAACGAGGTCAAGTGTCTCTTTTTGTCACGGAGTACCTACTTAGGTACCTGAGGCTTGTCATGGAAGATTCCATTTCCCATTTGGGACAGGTCCTCGAATGGCCCTCTGACGACACCTGAGCCCCACTGACAGCCCCTCGTACCCGGGCAGGTACCTACGTAGGTGGTAGTACTTACCCATATCCCTCGCGCCGTGACATGAGCCCAGGCGACTCCAAACAACAACCCCACCATAACGGGAGACGACATCTATCTGCCTGCGCCTGACGTAGCAGCTCCATCTTCGCTCTGAATATCTTCTTATTCGCCGCACGGAGCTCGAAAGAGCCCTGTCTCCGAAGCCCTTATATTATAGCTACAGGATACTCAGCTAGCACGACGATACACACCTTCTTTCTACGCTGCGCCCCTCACCTCGAAGCTATAGCACCACCCATCGGGTATCCGGCAGCTCCCACACCCCCCGGCAACACCAGATAGCATTATCCCGGGAACTCGCAGCCTGCGGATTCATCTACATCGATCGGGCAAGGGCGCGCGCATCTGGAAGCACCTCGTCTATAGCCATCATGTTCCAACAGGTACGAGCTTCCTCCTCAACCGGGGACCCAACATCCCTGGGGAGCTGTCGCATCCACGAACGTCGAAGTGCTTCCCGATCCAGCTCCCCCTACGCTCTCCCAGCACTACCTAAGATTGGTTGAAATGATATATCTAACCTCTCCGACAGAAGAAACCCTACTCGGCGGTCACCGTCACCATCGAGAACCTCACCTCAGAGTCCTACGAAGAGGAAGATCTGAGCGGTATCCCAGACCTCGTCGAAGTCATCAAGCTCCAAGCCTCCGGTCCCAGCGAAGCAGCTCGCGCCATCCGAAAGAAACTCAAATATGGAAACGTTCATCGTCAGATCCGTGCCCTCGTCCTTCTGGATGGCCTCATCCAGAATGCGGGAGAGAGGTTCCAACGAACCTTTGTCGATGAGCCACTGCTTGAGCGTTTGCGCGTGTGTGGCACTTCTCAACTGTCCGATGTCGCCGTGAGGAACAAGTGTAGGATCTTGTTTCGAAGCTGGTCTCAGTACGCGGGGACCCAGGGCCTAGACAGGATTGGAAGACTGCACCAAGTAAGGAAGCATTTATCTATTCAGATATTCAATGGCTAATACCCCGAAGGAACTGCCCAAGAGAAAGGTCACCGTAACCCAGGATAGATCAAAGGTCCTCAAGGAGACGGAAGAAAACCCGTTCGTCGATGATGAGGAGGAAGCCGCCGCAAAGGCCGCAAGGGAAGCCAAAAACAACGCTGGTCCCTCCCACCAGCCTCCCGTCCCTGTCGTCGCCGCTATTCATGGACACTCCAAATCCTCCTCTGGATCCGGATCCTTTTTTGGAAGCTCCTCGAAAGACAAAAAGAAGGACAAGGACAAGGCAAAGGGTAAACGAAGGCCGTTCAACCTCGAGGCCGAGAAAGAGCAGATGAAGGTCGTTATCGCCGATTCATCTTTTGCTGCAACCAATTTGATGAACACTCTACAAAGCATCAATCGTGAACAGGAGCGCATCTCAGAAAACCAGGTTGCCTCGGAACACTTCGAGGCCTGCAAGCTCCTGCGCCGAAAGGTGTTGCGATATGTATGTTTATCAACCCAACAATCCCTGGTAACCAGAGCTAATGGGCATAGATACATCATGTTGAGCATGAGCAATGGCTGGGAGGGCTCCTTCATGCCAATGACGAACTTGTCCACGCGCTCATGACGTTCGAGCAACTCGATCAGTCTATCGATGCTGATAGTGATTCTGACGATGAACTGGCTGAGCAAGCCCATCTCTACAGAAGTGCGTCATAGCAGCTAAAATGGTCCATCATGGGGGTGTAGTACTGACTCCGTCGGCAGTGGCCACTATCAAGGGCAAGGAAGCCATGGCTCAAGCACAGGCCAGAGCGCAATCGCCCACGTCCTCTCAGCCTCCCGACGTCTCGGGTCTGAGCATATCGCACTCACCGAAACCCGCCGCACCGCCGCGACCTCCGCCGATGTCCAAGCCCGGGCGCTCGACGCCGCCCCCGCCGCCTCAACCACCCAGGCCGGCCCCGCAACAGCGGTATAACGGCGGTGATGATGATGACGATGATGATGGCGACCCATTCGGAGACGAGCATAAGATCGACTAGTCTGTGTTTTGGGTATGTCAAGCTGGCGGTGAAGGATGTGAGGGGGGTCCCGGTGACCCGTCGAGGATGGCTTGTTTTTTTGATGGAAATGGACGACTGAACGGAATCGGTTGTGAAGCCCTGGAAGGTCTGATAGCGTATGCCTCTCTACACATTATCAAGCGACATCAGCGGTTGAATAACATTGTGCGGTCAAAAACCATCTGCCGCTGCCAACATTCTCGCATCTCGCAACACTCGTGGTTTCGTTCACTTGAACTACTAGCCAATACTCAATATCCCACCAACATCTTCCAGGTCGTCTTCAGTCCAAGGTCCCGAACTGTTGCTAAAGTATAGGGTAGTCGGCAACAAGTCATATCATCCCTCCGGAGAACCACGCATAAACCGCTGGGAACACCTACTCTCGGTCCCGGCGGTAAGGGCCTCTTCCCCCCCCAACAGGCCGACGCAAAGTTGCGCTTGACAACACCGGCGGGAGGCTTGGCTCGGACGACATTGGCTTGCCACTCATCTCTCCTGCGCATCGTCTCAGCGAAGGGAATCTCCGTCGAGCCCACGTTCTGACGAGTGAGCCTGCGAGGTTTTCCCCAGCTTTCATGCAAGCGCCGTAACATGCCCCATAACTGATGCCTCTCCCAAACCTCCCAAACGACGCGCTGGGAAGAAGGGGGGAGGGATGCACGCCGCTGACTAGCCTGGACGGTTGTTCCCCGTCGTCGTTGGCGAGAATCAGATCAGACTGTCCAGCAGCCAGCCCAGTCCCGTCCGTCCCACTAAGGGCCATGCACACACAGACGGTCGGACGGGACGGTCAATCAAACAAGCACGCACTTAGACACCCTCCTTCGTCCTGCGTTCTGCATAGTACGCTAGAAGTCTTGAACGCGTCCTGAATAGACGTCCTTCCAGACCGCCTCCAGCCCGTGCATGGCTCGATATGGGCGTTCGATGCGCCTCCGTCGTACACAGCAGGGGCTCGCCTGTAATCTCCACGATGCATGCATGCAAGGCTGGCGTCGTCGCTGCTGCTGCTGCTGCTGTGAAAAGAAAGAAGAAAAAAAAAAACTCTGCAGACGAGATTTTCTTTTCCCGCGCTCTCCAGATCGCCAGCAAAGCAAAACCTCCTACTCACCCCCGGGGAAAGCTGCGCGCCATCTCGCTGCTGGGCCTGCGGCGGCGGCGGCGGGGAAAAAAAGCACCCAAATCTCAGCGGCAAAAGAAAAGGGGACAGCAGAAAAAGTAAATAAAATGTGAGCATCTCAAGCGAAATCTGGAACATTCGCGGTGGCGGAGATCTGACAGCCGCATTTCAACGTCGTCGGTCGAGTCCCTGATGTCCTTATGCAGCCAAGTTTTGCGGAGCGCGTCCTTTGGGTTGTGTTCATGGTCGATAAAAGCTTCGTGTGTTGCGTTTAATTACTGCTGCAATGAGACATATGCGTCTTTTCTGTCCTTGCCGAAGTGGACGTTGATATTACTATTGATGCACAGCTAGTTGTCTGCAAGAGGAAAGGGATAGAGAATCTGTCGCTTCGATCGGAACGCCTCATCCAGGATCATGGCGGGTCAAACCGTTTAGAAGTCTCACAATCGAGTGCAGGGAGCAATGTCCCTGTTGTGATAGCTTCTACGAATACTGTATGCGGTCAGTAGGATCAGTTGCGTATTCTAAGAAGCACCACGGGTTTATAAGAATGACAGCAGAACGTCTGGAGAGATGGCACGGCCTAGGTAGCATGGCTGGCCGGTGCTTCTCAGATCGGCTTCACGTTTGCGAGACTCAACTCCCGAACCCAAAGATCTGTCCCGATAACACACGGTGATGGTTGAGGGGGCACGTACGTACAGTACGGTACATACCTAGATTGATCCCGTCGGCCGGGCGTCAAATGCAGTGTCGTCCGTTCGCCAGCAAGCCATCCCGCCGTTGCCCAGGAACAGGGGCATGCAGACCGTTGCAGCATCCTCCTCGACCCCTGGAGAAAGACAGCGAGGTTCCCGGCCCGGACTGCCTGCCTCAGCTCGGGCGCAACATAACGGTCATAGTCTGAGACATGCCGTTTGCACTACAAATGCGGAACGCGTGGGCGTTCGTCCTCAAACCGCACCGACGGCATTCTCAGCCCGGACCAGGCACCATCCTCAGGGCAGCCCACTCGTGGAGTAGCTCGGGGGGAGGAGGCTGGACGAAATTACACACAAGATAGGTAGCAGAAAGCGTCAGAGGATGAGCAAAGACAGAGAGCAGAACGCCCACATGACGCCCACAACCTCGTTGGCCTCGTGAAATCGTGAAATTGGCAGCTTCTTTGTCCGGAGCAAGCCCCCCCCCACCTCACCTGAGGATAGCGCCGTCAAGGCCGAAGTAGGGTCAGCCGTTCGCTTCAGTCCATTATCTTCCGACGACTCGAGTTCAAAGAAAATGTTTGTCGATCACAAGCCAAATAGGTTTCTTGGCCATGGCGCAGCGGGTTGACGTCCGGGTGGAGGGTCGCCTTGTAACAGGACAGACAACAACAACAAGTCGCCTTTCCAGAGTTCTAGCGTCGCATCCGGGGAACGTAACGAAGGGCGCCAAAAAGGTTATCGCGACAGAAGCAAATGTGCATGCTTCACTGGAATCGAGGACAAAAGGCCTCGTGGCAGCCACGGGTCCTGGACATCCCTGTCTCCGCAGTGGGCTGGCGTGGTGCAAGTCAGCCCTGACTGAGATGGATGGCGTGCCCCACGCCTCTCTCTCTCACCTTTCCTCGTGTTTCTCCCCACTGCTTCTGGAAGCCTTCTATCAAATGTTTCATGGACCTGCGCGGAAATGCCCGTCAACGACTCGGAGCACGTTCCTGAGGGAGGACTGGGCGGTATTCCGGGGTTGGCCCTGCAGGAGTGCAGGACGACGGCCACAATCCCGGTTGGTCGAAACGTCTCGAGTTGCGGATGCATTTGTATCGGATTGTGAGGCCAAGTTGGTTGGCGTGAGCAGTGACTAGTCTGGGGGCAAAATAGATACCAATCATCG
This sequence comes from Fusarium robinianum, assembly GCA_013623725.1. NCBI lineage: Eukaryota > Fungi > Ascomycota > Sordariomycetes > Hypocreales > Nectriaceae > Fusarium > Fusarium robinianum. The sequence continues at coordinate 11,259 of JABFFI010000804.1, read as the reverse complement.
TGATCAGCGCTTTGCTGAGCCTCGTCAGGCATGCATGGATATTGGGCATCACGCCGAGCTTCCGTTTTCCTTCCAAAAGGTCGTCACCTGGCAGATCACTCACATCCGGTCATTGAGCTATTCTAAATACAGCGGCCGTAACACATGTCGATCGTTGATGCAGTTCGTGCAAGCATCCGTCTCACGATCCTTGTGCAGCGGGTGTTTCGGAGTGAGCTTTGGGCAGAATCCAGCACTCGAGAGAACACTGCAACCATTGGTAAGACGCAAGGGAGAGGAGCTTGGATGAGATCGACAAAGCCTTCCTTCCTAATGGTGTCACAAGAGCCGGAAGCCATGGCCAACTGCGCCGCTCGGCAGACTGCAGGAACCTCGTTGGGAACTCAAGGGCCGCTTGTTGGACCCTGTCGGCTGCTGCGAGTCTCCTTTGTCTGAACCGTCTTGCCAATTCTCCGGCACTTCTTTGATGCGCATGCTCGCTTTGTTCACCGAGCCGCAATGACAACCGGTCTTCGCTTTGGGGGGGATAGTCATTGAGGTCAGATGTGCAACGAACACCCCATGGCACACGACGGCTCAAGCTAGATATGCGCCCCTCGTTTCTTGCAGCCGATTCTAGATATAGTGCGTCTTTGGCTTTCTTGCAAGAGGACCAGGCCAAGGCTTGTCACGGTGCTGGCGCTCGGCGCGGAGTGAATATGTCCGTAGTAAGACACACAGCAGCGACGGACGGTATGTGGGCACACGCACTAAGACAGAGGTCTTCATGTTGATTGTTTCATCCATGCTTCGAGTCCCCAGGTCAATTGCCTCATTTGGACGGAAATAGACGAGAAGGTACCAAGTAATTATCCCTCGCATTGTGTGTCGTCCAGTCTTTGATTTGAGCCACCAGGGCCCTGGTGCCCTTTTGGGGCTGGCCCATCGCCCTCTCCGAGCATGGCGTGCGGATGGCGGAACGGACGGACTGGAATGGAGTCATTGCTCGGCTCTGGACGTGTCCCCTTCCCGTCCATACTCCATCCATGATTGACAACAGGGTTTTTCTATTGTCATGTACGAAGCAGGCGCGTGCGTGCGGTGGTGTCCTGGCGGCTTTGACGGGAGGAGGTACGTGCGTGACGAGTTTCTAGAAGGTTTCTGGCGATCTTTGTTGCAGCATGTTTGTCGTGGTTGGTGCACGATGTGAAGCCAATGTGCAAACAAGGGGACCTCGGGGTTATTGGATAGGCTTCCAGCCACGCCAGCCACCACACAGACTTGCCCAAGATCCACGACAATAGCAAGCCACCTGCTCAGTTCCTATTGAGCGGATGCGGAGGTGCATCATGACCAACAAACACCCAATGTCTTGCTGAGTGCCCTACCCGAAGGTGGCAGGTCGAGGTGGGATGACCGCAATTGCAAACCGAATATGGACGAAAGGGCCGGCGAGGCACGTAATGGGATGCGAATTGAGGGGTTCAGGTACTCGTCGATGGGATGCCTCAAGGACTGTGGGCTGTTTGGGTACCTTGTTCCCACCCCCCTTTGTTCGCCTCTCACGGTCGTAAGACGTCCTCCAGAACGCCCCTTGCCGAAGTATCATGGGCTGCTCCTAGCCCCAGGGAACTGATCCTAGTCTCCCGCGCCGGCACGGCCAAGTTTTCCCCAGCTGGTAAGACCAACTCCTGCGCGGAACTGCAGCCCTTCTTGTGGAGGTAGGGAACTCGAGGCTTGGGGAATTATGCGCATGGATAATGGTCGAGGGAATGGGATGGGATGGGAGCCGTCCCGGAGCCGCAGCCATGGCCATGCATGGGTCCCCAGATCCCATTTGCTTGCCCTGTTGTTTAATCCTCCCATGTCGGTGAACAACTGACTTGCTCATTGGCACAGCCATCACTTGATAGACGACAGGCAGCCCGATAAAACTAGCTGCGAGTGAGGCTGGCATCTCCAGACGTGCCAAGTTCCCCTCCCCACACCGATAAATTGAGTGGGTTCCTGAGATGGCGGGCGTCGAGATGGTCGAGTTGTCGCGTACTTTCGGTTCTCCATGCCGCCAGCAGCGCACGGAGAAGCTTCGAGGCGGTTGGACGCCATGGCACTCATGCCCACCCACCATGAGCTTCTCGAAGGTCGACAGAACAATGGCCCTTGATCCATGCTCCTGCAGCACGGGCTGACGGGGGGCCATGAAGCGGGGGGGCAAGGGGTGCAAGACGTGGATTGGATGGAGGGGAACCTGGGACAACCGTAAAGAGAAGTAGGAAGAGTGTGAGTTCTATTAGTTCCAGATGTAGTCGAATTATCAGGCTCATGTGAAGGGACGGATGATGCAGGAGATTCTTGGAGATACCGCCTGAGAGGTTATTGGGAGAAGGAGAAATTTGAAGTGTGTCTGGGGCGCTGAATGCGGACTGCCCGTATATGGCAACTGAAGGACGGGAAGACCAAGTAAGGCAGGTACATACTTCGCAGGCAGGTACAACGGAGGAGGAGTAATTCCTGAGGTAATCAATCAGAACGGGGAAGGAGGGAAGCTGAGGCACAACCACCGCCTGCATTTCTTTGGGTATTGTTCGAAAAGGCTTCGAGAAACCTTCCAAGGTGGGTTAGTCTAATTTCCCGACACCAGCGCGCCCGCCAATCACGCCGTGCATTTACCCACTGCAGCCAACCACACGTCAGCAGCTGAAAGCACCCCATCTGATGCCGCCACCCCTGTGCCGGCCGGGAAGGAGACCCTTTGTCCCTTTTTGGTCGAGTCCCCTTTTCTGAGGGAAGGCGAACATCACCACCATTCAATGAGCATCACGACTGGGGATGGGGCAATGTAGTGGAGCAGTCAGCCCTGCATATGAAATTTAGTACGGAGGACGGAGCCTGTCTTGCGATTCTGGTTATTATCAACTGGCAAATGCGCCTGCATCTGATGAAGCTGGGGTTGGCTATAGGGCTGGGGATGAGGCGGCCGCACAGTACCAACCTGCATCATAGCAACTCCACGACCTTGGTTAGCCGGACGCTGGATCTTTTCTGGAAGCAGTTCAGTATGGCGATGACTTGCTGCTCGCTAGAGCGACGGGATAGGTCGCCGTAGGGCCGCCATAGATCGATGAAGGAGGCCAATTGTACCGCGCTAGGTATCACGCACAGTGCACAGCAGCTAGACAGGGTTGGAAGGGGCAACGGGGAAAGCCTAGGCCACCCGCTTCAGATCCGATTGGGCGCGTCCCATGTTCTGAGGAGGACCTTCTGATCCATGCGTGAGCAACAAACATCCCACGAGCGGCAGATTTGTGCGTGTTGCGTGCATTAATTCCATAGACTATGGCACAATCTAGCACTGAACGGTCAAGCTGAACGGTCAAGAATAAGGGCAACATCCTTGGAGCCGTGAGGGACACCGAGACTCCCGATCCCGGAGGCCGAGTTATGGAGGAATCGAGAGGATCCAAACAGGGGTCATCCGTGATACAACTGGCCCCAAGAAGGAGGAGCCACCGAGGCAGGAGATGGATTGCCCGAGTGCCTGGGAACTCACTGCGTATACGGAGTACGTACTTTGTAGTAGATTGGGAATTTCAAGACAGAGGCGCCTAGCGGCGTTGTGCCACAGACATCAGATGACCAGGAACATCGTCCATGTTGAGATTACATCACAGACTGGCGCTCCACAGATCCAGGCTGGCTTTCGGCCTCGATAAGCTGCCCTAGATCGCAGTCACCGAAATTCAAGTGCAGGCTGCTGGAAATTGGCAGTGAGCTACCGTAACGAAACGGAGTGGTTATGGACCACGAGACCCTCGCTTGTTGGCGAGAGCGCTCGGCTGAGAGACGTGGCCGTGCTGTCAAGGGAGTGGAAACTCTCAGGTGAGGCAAGCCACAGTACTCCGTACAGCAACAGAGACAACACGACATACCGACACGATGGAACAGGGATCCGGGGCACAGGCTGGTGCGTTCTGGAAGCCAGATCTGTTCAGTTCCAGCCCCGAGAGGGTTGTCTACGGACAGACGGTTGCGAGGTCCTCGCTCGCCTGACTATCCATCCCGAGCTAGGCGACCAGCTGCGACCAGCGCCCAAAGAATCGGCCCCGTTTGTTGCTTTTCCCTGATGAGCATGATGGAGGGACTGGGGTTGCTCCTTTGAGGGGCGCACACGCCATCTCGGCCTGACATGGGACAGGTTCATGACGTCGGCCCTGGCGGAAGCAGGGGGGGGGAAGGGGAGGCGTGAATAGAGACGACGTTGTCACAGATGTGTTTGAGGGGATGGGAAAGCGTTCACCTCGATCATCCGGAGAAGGGTCAGAGAGAGGCCTGTTCGTCATCCCGAGGGAAAGGACAACCGTAGTTACCTATCAGAGGCCATACTTTCAACAATAGACGACGGCATGCATGCATCGGGCATCGTATCTCATCACATCGCATCGCGCTCTGGGGTTCGTCGGTTTCGGTTGCTGCGCGCAAGAGAGTCGGCGACGCGCATTGCAAACTGCAGCGCATTAAAGCGACCTGGAACCAACCCAACATAGTCCGACGGTACTATGACACCCCAGTCCGCTTCATCCATGATGATCCATATTCCCCCCTACAGCGACGAGTCAATGAAGGCATCCACTCATAGTACGTACGAGACAGGACGCGCTCAAGTTGGATCATTCTGCTTCTTACCCGCCACTCGCCCACCCGACTGGGACAGCACAGCACAGCACAGCAAGCTCCATATACAGCGCACCAAGATGCTCAACCAGGACTGGCCTGCATCCGTCATTCTCATCCCTCCTACAATCCCAAATCCCAGATGAGCAGGACCACCGGGGTCCCAATCATGAGCGTCAGTCCACGCCCTGACGCTATAGGTACGACAATACCTTTTTGGGTTTACAAAACCCCATGCCTGCGCGCTGGACCCTCGTAGGGTCGCCGTCGCCGTCCTCCGTCCATACCGCGAGGGGTGATTGTTCAGGGACACTTCCAAGCCAGTCATTTACCTGCCATGGGCTCCCATGGCTTGGATGGGGCGCCGTCGTGGCCGGGGGAGTGGCTGACTCTCCACCATGCGCACTGTATTACGCACTGTCATTGGTACTCGTTGGGTTTCAAGGTGAAGAAAGGTCGGTATCCAGGCTGGCATGAGACGATGTGAGAGCCAGTCCCCCGGTCCTCCAAAGCCCGTCCTTCTCCGTATCTGTATCCTCGTCCGCGTGCTCGTAGCCACCAGTTCGTTTCGATTCAAGGGTTTCATTTCTTTTTTTCTACTTCCCCGTTCTCCCAGAACTCCATTATTTGGGTAGACTTGGCATTGTCCTCTGGCAATCTAACAATCGGACAAGAGCACGGAGTACAGATCCCATTGGGTAGTTTGCCTTACTGTATAGGCAGGTTCTCCGATGAAGGTGAAGGTGACCGGGAGTAGGGGAATGAAAGAGTGCCGGATCATGGTGGCCACCCTCGACTCTACTCGACGCCGCTTATTCCATTCACAGTTTCGCCCGTCTCTTCTTGCTGTGCCCACTACCCGCTCTCCCGCCTTTTCTCGTTCACCGTCACCGAGGTCTTTGTCCTGTCTCGCCCGTTATAATATGTGTCGGCCACCCCCCCTGGCCCTTCCTTTACTCGTATCCTACAGAAGCAGAAGAACGAACTCGAGTGACCCGTGTTGCGTATTTTGAATCGCAAACCCTTTGGTTCGTTTGGTACTTATCAACCTGGAAAGAGATATTTATTATTGTCGTTTATAATATATCCGCCTTTTATTTGGGTTTATTATATCTGGGTTCTTTCCTCGAACTCCCTCATCCCGTCGCTACTTCCTGCCACCCCCCGGGTCCCGTGCTTTTTTTTCTTTGGTCCTTGTCACCGCCCTCTGGAGATCTTGCGCACAGAGCAAACTTGCAAGATCCAACCCTCCTCGACAACGATCCTCGAAAAAGGAAACAAAAAAAAAGAAACACCAAAAAAAGAAAACCACACCAAAGAAAGGGATCTGCTCCATACCTACCGACATCACGTACGTATTGCCGTTGTAAAAAAAGATAGCCGGCGCATGTTTCTTTGTTGTTTCGCTGCACCCTTACGTCGTCCCAATTTCCAGCTTCGTTCCCCCATTCTTCCCATTCCGTTTCTCGGGGCATTCCCAGCTTCCCTATGATCCATTTCCCCTTTCATCTATTTCTGGCTTCATGGCTGCTGCGGCTGTCCCTCTGTTTGTTCTCCTCGACCCCTGTCCCCTCACACTCTGAGCTGGGCTGAGGCGTCGGTTTGCACTGCGCGACGCTCCGTTGCGCTGACTTTTTGGGGAGGGGGGGAATTTCCCAAGAATTTCCACTCTTCACGCCCTTACCTACACCTCACACACCACACACACCCCCCCATCTATAGGTATCTCTCCACCTCGCGATACCTTTAGATCCCTGTCCTAGCCTGGGATTTTTTTTTTCTCTTGGGCTTCTCCCGTTCTCCACTTTACTTCACTTCCCCTTCCCACCTCACCTCTCTCATCCTGGCGCTGCCTTGTCACGTCCCACGCTGGGGTCCCGACCTGGACCTGACATAAAGGCTTGGCCCCTACCTGGCCCTCGATCAACGCATCGACTCCTTGACCTCTCTTTTCTACCGACTGTTCTCTTTTTATCACTCCCATATCCTATCCCTTGAGCCATCTCCCCTCCCCCCTCCTCGGCCCGATCGACCTCTTTACCTGTGTTCACCTGGCGCGCTTGCGGCTTTCATTCTTCGGCCGCCTTGTCTTAAAGCCATTTCCCCCCCGACAGCGCGGCTGACCTCGCTGTACCTGCATTCTAGTCTCCGTGAACAGACCACCCTTCGATCCCTTCGCCTCGCCTCTTTCAACGACTACATCCCACCTCTTCACTCGTCGCGAGTTCAGTCCGCTACGTGAATCAAAATCAACGAGTCTCTTCTTTTTTTCTTTCATGCGGATCACCTCGTTACTGCCTCCACATCGGCACCTTAACACTGCGCCCACTATTCGGCAGGAAAATTTGCCAAACATCCGTGGCTGCCGCACTCGATCCTGCAGCCTGGCTCTCGCCTAATACATATTCCTCTCCTCCCTCACCAAAACGAAGAGAACGAAGCTTCGCTTGTCATACTTCGACTGCTCATTTTTGTCGCGGGTCGACCTTCTTGCAACCTGCCTACATTTTCTCATCGAGAAGCGGTCTGCGAAGACTTCACATCCACTCGTGTGGGACTACACGTCATTTGTTTTTTTTCTTGCAAACACAAACAGGTATGTCACATATATCCCCCTAACGGCCTCGAGCCGACGACACCACCACCCTCGATCCCGATATCTCACTCTTCGATTCCTGGGCCGTTTGCTCTTCTTTTCATTTCCCGCTGCTTTGCGACAACGAAACGCTCGCTGTTGCCTGCGCTCCCGCATTTCAGTGCCTGGGCGACGGCGCATCTGGCCCCCGAGAACATCGCGTTTTCCAGAGGATACGAGAAGGACGTAGACTGACCTTGTGTGTTTTGCCTTAGCCACCGAGAGCTTGACCGCATAACGACAGCTACCCGTTGAATCCGAACTTCCCTCGCGAGGTTCCGACAAACGCGCCACGTCCTCCGCTGGCATTCACCTCAGCACCAAACATGAGCGGAATGCGATCACCAGCTCCAACGGAGGTGATGGACATTACCAACATGCTGAATAAGAAAGGACAAATGCAACAACTCGCCTCAGCCTTCGTTGATCAACACCACCACATGCCCCTCGTTAAGCACGAACCCATGGAGCGATCAGTATCCCCCCACGGCTCCGAGCACTCCCAATACTCTACACACAACATTGCTCGCGCATATCCTTCGCCCTCCGCGATGCAAGCCCCTATGCATATTCCGAACCCCATGCCTGCTGCCATGCAGCTTCCTGGATTCCCAGAGATGCCCAATATGGCTGGCATGTCCATGACGATGCAACAGATGCCTCAGCAACAGCTCCCTCCTCCCCCACCCCAACAGCCCATCAAGGCCTTCCCCTGCAGCACCTGCGGAAAGGGATTTGCGCGACGCAGCGACCTTGCGCGCCATGGTGAGTTGACCTGGTTCTTCTCGGTTCTTGAGTGGCGACTAACTATTATCAGAGCGCATCCACAGCGGTGTCCGACCTCACGTTTGCGACTGGCCCAACTGTGGCAAGCAGTTCATTCAGAGGTCTGCTCTGACTGTGCATCAGCGTGTGCACACAGGCGAGAAGCCTCACCACTGCGAAACATGCGCCAAGGTTTGTCCTGCTTCGCCTACCTTCATTGTTCTGGTCCTAATGTCATCAATAGCCTTTCAGCGACAGCAGCTCTCTTGCTCGACATCGCCGAACGCACTCTGGAAAGCGGCCGTACAAGTGCCCCTATGCCGATTGCCAGAAGACGTTCACCCGCCGAACCACTCTCACCCGCCATCAAAATCACCACAGCGGAACCATCGAAGAGGCCGCCGCCGCCACCGCCGCCGCCCTCGCCGCCTCGAAGAACAAGGGTATGGGGCAATCTCGATCGGACAGCGACCACATGTCGAACCACGATTCCCCCCTTACTACTCCTTCCCCCGGCCAGCGAACTATGTCCATGTCGCCTACCGTCGACCTATCTGGGAACAGTATCCCCCGTCATGCTGGCGATTTCCAGTATCTGCAACAGACTGGAGGTCTCCCCGTGCATTTGCGAGTGGGCAGCCCTGTGTCGACCTCATCGAGCGGCTACAATATTATTCGACCTACCTCTCACCCGACCGGCTATGGCCCTCCCCCGACTCTGGAGCCGAGTCTGGAGCAGCACCAGGGCGGGCCTGGCAGCGCTGGCGGAAGCCCTCACATGGCCAATGTCGGCTGGCAGTCACCGTCACACGTTCCTTCGCCCTCGCAGAACGCCGCCAGCTACGTGTATCCTGACCCGGAGGCTTATCCCTCCAATCCTGCCATGAACCAGATGTACTACGGCGCTCCCACGCACATGCGAAGACATCAGAGCACAGAGCCTGGATTGGTACACATGGCTTAGTCGGACACGCTACCATTCTCAGGACCTGGGAACTAGCGCCTGGTTCTCTCGGACTGGGATCATTTCAGCTCATGATACCCCTGTATTAATCAACACCATGCCTAGTAGGGCAATGAAGATTTAAACGGCGTTTTGATTCTCTTGGACTGGCTCCCCCACACCTCTCAAAAACCTCGCGCATTGGGATTTACCTCTTACATGCTTGTAACCACCACAACCCTTAATATCGTCACCCACTCAACCCACGGCGAGCGGGCTCACTCCTAGACGGAGCATTTTGGAATGCCAATTTCCATCATCCATTTTCCTTTTTCAAAGTCGAGTTTTGCGTTGTTGATTTATTATTGATTCCCCCACCTCTCTGGTCCTCTCGGTTTCCTTTGTTTCAGCTCGGAATAGACTGGCGGCCGGCAACCTTATGATGATGGACACTGTCTGCACGAAGCACAAAGGATTGGGAATTAGAATCGGAAGCGTTGCTGTGGCTTTGAAACGTCGCAAGCTAAACAGCAGGCACTCTGGGACACAAGACGCTGGCCTGCTTGTGTATTTACTATGTAGACTTTGGACTCGGGGTTGGGAGCAAATACAATAGACTTGGAGATGTTTTGTAATTTTCAACACCTTTCCGTTTAATGTTTCATGACGTGTCAGAGGACAACTCCGGATGCATAGTGCGTCTGTCCCTATGCTGCTTCCAAGTAAGCGTCTTGTGATTCTCGACCTCCCCCCGGAGCCGCATGCTGGATGTCTTGGTCTCGATCCCAGCCCCTTGGCTCGACCCCATGGCTCGACCCCAGACGCACTCGCTAGCGGGAGCTTCAGAAACTCCGCCTTTCAACCACAATGACGTCTGTGCCAACGATGTTCCCGATCCCGGACACGCGACTCTGACGACCTGGGGTCCAGACCACGAACCCATTAGTCTTGCAAAAGCAAAACGCGGAGGAAAACCACACGATCGGTAGCTCTGGATCGAGGACTAGTTTCAGCCCGAAAGGTATTTCTCCGAGGGCTTTTATTTTGTATTACATTGAAGGGGTACGGCAGAGAGTAGGAAAAGTGAGGGTTGGTGGTTTGGGGGATTTTCTGATTTGTAATCGCAGACATATTCGATATTCGGACTACCTAGCAGGACGTAACAACTGGGGGGCGGGGACGGTCGTGTCGTATGATCATAAGGAATTTGGGTAATCGAGGTAAGAAGGAAGAAGGAAATATGCAGGAGCTTGAGAAGATTTTTCTCTCTCTCTTTGGTTGTGTTTGGTTGGGACAGGGGGGACGGGAGGATGGATATTAGGAGGGAGGGAGGGAGTTGGGGGGTTTTTATGTTTTGGATGGGAGCTACATAGGAAGAGAAGACTCTTTTTTTTCGTTTTCTTTCTATGGATTGCTTTGAAATCCTGTTTTTATTTTGTTTGAGAACTTGGGTTCTTTCTGGTTTGTTTTGGGGATCCTTTTGTTCAAGGTCCTTTTTTTTGAGTCGACGTCATGCTCATCGATATCGTCGTTCATGGAGACATACTCTGTCCATGGTGTTTTCTCCAGAAAAGAAGTCTCGAGACAGCCATTGGGAGGTATGGGGCTCTTCATCCAGAGGTACATTTTGAAGTGCGATGGAAACCATTTCTTTTATATCCTTCTCTCCGAAAAGGTATGTGTCTCTCTTTCTCTCTCTCTCTCTCTTTGCTCGTTCCCCTCGACCCAACTCAGGGGCGCAACTCGTCCACATCTCCTCAAAACCAAGTAGATACTGACAAAGCCTAGGCGACAAAAGAACCCTCTACGAAACAATAATGTCCCCCGAACGCCTCCGCCGCTTCACAGCACGCCTCCAAACCGCCGGCCTCCGACACTCCATCAACTTCTCCGTAACCGGCACCACGGGGGCATCCCAACCCGCGCACCGCCTCCTCGACCTGGCCCTCGCGACCTCGGGCCCCGCGGCGCAGTCGGCCGTCCTGGAGGCTCTCTTCCGGGGCCACTTTGAGCGCGGGAGGGACATCTCGGACGCGGAGTGGCTGGTGGGACTGGGTTGGACGCTGGCGGGCCTGGAGGGCGCGGCGGTCCGGGAGGCGCTTAGGGGGGAGGGGGAGGGGAAGGCGTTGGATAGGGAGGTGAGGGAGGCGGCGGGAGGGGGGGTCGAGGCTGTCCCGTGTGTGACGGTGCAGGGGAGGTTTAGGGTCGGGGGGTATCAGGAGGCGGAGGGTTTTGAGAGGTTGTTTGATAAGTGACGGAGGGTGGG